>JANZLD010000002.1:6670409-6688183 GCA_026413575.1 Erythroxylum carthagenense | reverse complement strand
TGTAATGTCACCAGCTTCTAAATTCTAGGTGTATGATTCCTAGTTCTCGTTGTGAACTTGGGGAATGATTCCTTGACCTATTGCTTCTCTTAAGTCCTTGACAATAAATTCAATAACTCAAACTGCACAATATTTGTTTCTATCAAAAGAGTATGCAGATAATCTGAGGCTATCCAACATCAACTGCATGTGCAACATTCTGTTCATTTTATATCTTAATTGGCACAGTTTGATAAACAAAAACAACATATGAGGATGGTAGCACTTTGAAAAGCAGTCCATGGCCTAAATTAGAACACTTCTGCTGTCATTCTCCTCCCACAAAGAGAGGGAATGATATAAAGTTTCCTGAAGTGAATCTATTGCTAAAGCTCCCATTGCAATGCTACAAAAGGATCCTAAGCCTGAAGCACAAAACACAATGAAATCTTAATTTTTTAATACAAAAATGTAGATGGAAAATTTTCATTTATATCAACCAAAGATGTGAGGGCAAGGGTTAAAAAGAGAAAAAGACAACAAAAAGGATAAACATCTCACTTAGGTAGCCGAGCAAAGAGGAGATTTGTCAACACATCCAGCATGACCTGGAACTGGCGAGATGTCATTGTTGCTGTTATATTATGAGAATTGAAAGCAAGCTCTTTTAAGGGCTTCACCTGCAGCCAAATGCAGAAGTTGTTTGAACAAAGTAACAGGTCAACATATGCATAAACAGAATGGTGTACTGAACAAAAAGTGTCAGCTCGCCTATGCAATCCAAATTATTAATCAAACAAAACAAATGTGCTTTTCCTTTTACCTTCAAGTCCGGAGTCCCACCTTTGTGTCTTGTGTAGCGGAAGTACATATCACAAGGCATAAAAACTCTTTCAAGCAAAGCACCAGTACGCTTTACTTTTGGAGAGCCTCGACGAATTTTTGGAAGCCATTGCAACCCAGCTCCTGGATCAACATCAGTTGGAGCCACATGAGCCTGTACGTGCTCCAACATAACAGAGAACTCCATGCGTTTCCATGTCATTTCAGGTACAGACTCAGGAAGCTGTACATTTCCATTTGCTAGCGCTTGTTCAATCATCTCAGGTCCAACATGAAGGATTGAATGAAATGATCGAGCTAAAACACGACCACTAACCGCAGCAAGCAAGAATCGACCCTGGTGAGCAGTGCAAAAATGTGATATCCCAAAGCATGAGTTGCATTCAAGTAAATACACTGAAAAGTTCAGATATGTTAGGCACACTGAAATTGAGGATTTAAGGAGTATCTTTCTGATGATGATAACATTGTGAGAAAAGTTTCATAATCATGCACTTGAAAAGGAAAATTTGTAAACTTGAGAAGAAACCATGGTGTGGAGGCAAAGCAGATCTCCCAGTAGAAAAATAAAACTATAAGCACAAATTCTTTGAGAAAAATGGAAACTAACATATGCCCAATCCCGATCCAGTATACAACTGATTCATAACATAAATCATTCACTTACTGAGAAGTTTCAAAATATGGTTTAAATAAGTATGGCATTAAGCAACGAATGGAACATTCTATAACTAAGAAAGTATAACTGGAAAAGAAAAGAAAAATCCCACTAGATCAGGGACTACAAAGATGGTCATATAAAAATCAAAAAGGAGAAAGAAAAAATAAATAAATAAATTGTTGACACCTAGTAATCTTAAAATATGAACAATATTAAAATTTAAATGCTGATTTATAGCTTACATTGGCTTCTTCAGAATGAAGATTAAATTGTGGCCCAATAACATTGACCATGAAATGACGAGTCCCTTCCTCCTCAGAATCATCTGTGATTCCATTTGCTGCTGTTCCAAAAAGTGAAAATAGAGCTGCTTAACTAATAAATAAAGTAAAAGACAAGGTTACGCAGTTTAAAACAAAAATTAAAGCGCCATACAAAGATAATTCACATATAGATGCCATTAATCTAGAACACAATTGTACTCAAAACATACCAAGTGCAGCAAATGAAAATTTCTCATTTTTCAGTGAATGTGATGGAGATATACGAGACTCTAAAGGCTCTGCTTGTTGAGAAGGGGGATTTCTGTTCTGATTGGTAGAGGGGCCCTTAGAATTATCTTCTTCATTCATTTTATCTTCAACACGTAACTGGTTCTCCTCAAGCAAGTTCCTCTGTGCATATTGTCGAGAAGGAGAAGGTTTTGGAGGTTCAAATGCTTTAGATAGTCCACCAACAAAAGACCAAACAGCATCCCTGTTCTCAATATTCCATAAAAGCTTGAGGCCATAAACAAAAATCCGTTGACAATTGTCAGCTATTACCACATTGTATCCATCATCATCACTTGGGTCTGAACCCGTGTGGTCATCACTCTCACTACCATTCTCAAATTCCGACCGCACATATGTCATTTCAAGATTTTTCCTCCCAGCTTCTTGCCATGCCAATAAACTTGCAGGGTCAGCCTTTGGAGCCTGCCTTCGTATTGTAAAATAATCACATGATAGAAAAAATCCATCATCACGATGCTTCTCCGTACAACCACCAAGATTATTGCGTTTTTCACTAGGAATTCTATCCACAGTGGATGGTTGGGAATTCTTCTTCCTCAATTGAATCATTTTTGCAATACTGGTTGGATCTTCTTTGTTTAAGATAACCTTAGGCACATGAAGGTCAACACCCTGATAAACAAGATCAAGAGGTTCACGCTTGCAGTCAAAAGTGTATTTCTGCTTACCCCGACTGAAGCAAAGTTCATATTTCAGCTTTGACATATTAAAAGTTAGTCCTTTTGCAGGATCATCATCATGAAGTGGCATATGTTTTATACAAGTAGGTGAAGAATCTATGCGAAGAAAAAACTCCGTCATCACCTTGTCCATAGATAGGTTGCCTGATCTAGGAATTCTAGGGACTCCAAAACGAGGCCACCGGGAAAATGTACGCAACTTGTGTGGAGGGAGATAATTCATGTTCCAGAACTTAATTACCCAAGCCATATCATGAGCACCAACACTCAATGTTGGCAAACTAACTGCACTACTTTCTGGCTTGCAAGACGGATCATATCCAGTTACATCTGTGACCTTGTTGCCTTCCATGGAACCAGGGGCTTGATTTTCACATGAAGGAATAGATGGTCTAAGGCTGAAGTTCCAGCGAAGGGACAACGATGTAGATCTAAAGGGATCAAAAACTTTCTCACGAGGCTTCCCTTCAATGGGAAGTGAAAACAAGTAATGATTTAATGGAGTGCCAGAATCACAACCCCAATCCATTGTAACTTCAAGAGTAAACATTGGGGCGTCAAGGAAAGCAGGAGATACAGCAGGAGGAATCTTAATGCCACAACTGTTTGCCAAACTCTCCAAACTGCTGAAAAAGATCTTAAAATCCTTTACAGACAGATACACACGACCATCCGACTGCTGGATTTCCAAAGAACCAGATGTGGCTTCTAGTTTGTCAAGCTTCTCATAAGGATCAGTTGTTGCGAGAACATGCCATTTTGTTTTAGAAAAGGACAAGGTTACACTTCCATGAATGTAATTTCTCATATCATCCCACCATGGCAAGCTACGCTCCTTCTTTGGAGGTTGGACTAGTGGACCAGGATTCCGAACACTTAGATTAGCCCTACGTAGAGCCACAGTAAAAGCATAGCTCACATCAGCAAACACTGGTTCATATCCCACTCCGAAAGATACTTCTGCTTTCTGAAAATAGAGAGGTAAATGGAGGTATGATTTCATTGGAGGAGTTGTCCCACTAGCTGAACGAAGCAGGCGCACCTTTCTCCATTTCCCAACAAAAACATCTTGATATATTTGGGGCTGAAAAGCTGTTGCCTAAAAGAAGGAACAAAGAGAGAAGATGAAGTCAAGAGTGTATATAGCAAATATAAGGCCTAGATATTCAACACAGGAACAAAAGCAAAGAAAAGCTGACATGAATTTAGCCATTTAGGTCACTAACAAAAGGGATGTTTCGCTGAATCGTAACAGTAAGCTGGCAATACAAACTGCCATCTGATACCCCATAACATAGCCCAGTCTCTATCAACCTCCAATAAAATTTAAAACTCCAGCAAGAAAAATATCCATCTTCACTCCTGCTAACCGAGAGATTTGGTTTGACATAGTATTTCTAAGTCAGCCATCAAAGAATGTTTCATGTTCAAGTTCCTGCCAGTATTTATGAAAAACTCCTTACCATTGATTAGTTAACTATCATTAACTCCAGCTCTGTTTTGAGTTTTTATGCAGAATAAAATGGCTAGAGAATGCACAAATAGGCGAAGATTGAAAAGAAAATTTGAAACTTCAAAAAACAGGAAAAGAGCAGAAAAATTAGTGGAAAGACATTTGAAGCTTACCTGTTGTGCTAGCACAACAAGACCTTCACATTTTCCAGAAGTAGCAGTCAAAAGTGGAAAGGTATAATCTCTTAACTGAGCCACCAAGGAGCCCGCACGCAAGAAAATATTACTACCATATAGTCGAGAAAATGGTATGTTATATTCAAGAGCAACAGGATCAAGCTTCTTGATAACCTCTATCATCCCTGTCTCACCACCATCAATCCTTGTCAAAGTTAAATCTAAGTCTGTTGCAGAAATGGAAAGAACAGAAGTTCTTGCAGTGCTAGGTCTGAAACCAGCTTGGAACCCTACCCTATATGCACCTGACCCTTCGGCTGGCACTAACTTCTGGCAGGCTTGGTAATAGGATCTAAATGACTGCTTATAAACCTCTTCTTCTATTTTCTGAATAGCTAAGGGATCTTGCAAATCAATCTCGACACCGTTGTGGGTTATCTTTCTTTCACAACTAGAATCATTTGATTCAGCAGGATTGGGACAAATGTTGCCCTTGGAAATGAGTTCATCAAGAAATTTCATCCTCACAGCCAGCTCACATGCCTCAGTCTTCATCAACTTATAGTGTTCATCAAGCCAACCTTGTATAGGTTCTTCTTCAATATCAGCACGGAGCTTTCTTATACATAACTTTACACATCCAAACTTTGTTGAACTTGGCTTTTTAGGTTTTGTACTTTCCTTCTTCATCGGAAATATAAGCTTAGTTCTAGCAGCAACTATAAGCTTCAAAGCCCGTAACATATCCTCAACGGAATCATCAATGGCACGCAACTCCAGCCTATAGGGTAAGATAATATGAACATCAAGCCCTTGAATAACCCAATCCCATGTAACAACACCAGGTCCTGTCAGGTCAGATGTACTATTAGAAGCACTAGGGATACGAGAAACTTGCATTCTGCTGCTCTTTAAGACTCTTGACCCGTTGAAACTGAGAAAAAGGCCTTCAAGAAGTACTCCTATCCGCGCATTCTCAGAGAAAATTGACTGGACCTGCACCATCACATCAACACCATCTCCAGCCTCAGCTGATACAGCTAGCAATTCCACATCAACAGCGAAAATGGATTCCTTTTTCTTATGCTTGTCAAGATGTCCAGATTCCTGAGGAACTTCCTTTTTCTCTTCTTTATCTCTCATGATAGAAGCAGATTCACCATATTCATCCACACAACACCGAAGCTTCTGGTTATATATCAACAGTTTCAATTGCAGAACAAGTTCAAACAATGAAAGATGTAAATCAGGCTCCCACCTGACTGTAATAGCAGTGGCACTAAAAAGAGAGCACACAGAAATCCCTTTGAGACCACCAGTACGGCGAACAAATTTTGCATTTTGCACATCAAGCAATGTGATTTTAGTATCAGGCCTAGGTTCCTCTACATGCTCCTGATAAATAGATTTTGCTCTTTCAAGTTCTAACTCTGTAGATTGTTTGTCCTTGTTCACAGATACCATAAAATGAAAAATTTCCAGGGAAATGGAATACTTCAACTTCTTAAACTCATCAGACACTGTGGACATTATACTTGCATGGCGTGGTGTTCCATCGTCTGAGGAAGTAATTACAACCCGACCACCTTGTGATCCATAATTTACACGCTTGGGATCATCAACATCTGTATTTTCCAAACCGGTTTCTCCATTAAAATTTATAGAACAATGCTCCAGATTAAATTTCAAGAGCTTAGTTCCTTTCCCTGATGTTTTAGACATCCTTAAATTTTGGCTCTGTGTTGTTCTTCTACCATGAGCTAAACCTTTCAAGAGTGTTTGAATGGAAATGGCAGTTGCAACTAGGGATTCTACACGCTTCATATTAAAATAAACACCCATACCAGTTACATCAACAGACAGAAACAATTTGCTACCAGTTCCTCCTTCTTCAGATGGCTCAGTGTCCTTTTTCCCCCAGTCCAAAACAACCTTCCCAATATGCAATAATGCACCTGAATTTGAATCCACCCCGAAAGGACTTCCTTTCAAGCACTCTTGGTACTCATCTGCCAAGTGAAAGTTTAATTCACCAAGTTCCGCATGTACTGCAGTTCCCTTTGTTGATATGTTATTTGCAAATACATGGGATGATTGTGAACAAACCTACACCAAAAGAAATCAGAAGTTAGTTGTCTTCATTAGCCATGCATTTGAATCCCTTATTAATCCAAGGTGTCAGTATTCATGGATGATTCATCATAACAGGTTTAATGAGATAATCACTAAATACGTATGCAAAAGATAGCATCTAAAGAAGAATAGAGGGTCACATAGATTCAATTAAAAAGGTAACTGGAAACAAGTACATACAAGATTTTGTTACTCGGTTACATTTAGTTCTAAGTTGTAGCAAAGGTAGAGTGAGATATCCTAAGCTTAAAAAGAAAAGTTTCAACTTTCCACTATTTCTGCATTTCAAAAAGGAGTGATCTATTAATGTCATATCAGTATAAAAGGGATGCATAACTCCATTTTGCTAACTATCAGAAACCAGACAATTTTCGGATAAAAAATAAAGCTCAAATCAAAATTATGTAGTAGCTTTTTGTTGCATAGTTAACCGCATATTGGAGCTTAAACCACGGGAATCCAATGACAGGACCTGTTTCTTGAAAATGCTATGGGTTGGTAAGTTAGACTTACCAGTCATAATGTCCAGAGAGTCTTATAGCTCTTTTTGGTCTTTAATGGAATTTGCAGGTCCTAAAGGATGGAAGAAACTGAGATAGCCCATTGGCACAATTGGTTGGGTTAAAGGAAGAAGAGAACAAATCAGAATAGAGACTCAGCCTAATGTACAAGCACCCTGAAATGGTCCTTCATCTTTCTAGCTATTCTTCACTTTCTCTTTTTTTTCTCAGGAAGAATGAGAGTGGACCAAAAGGGCTGTTGGTATTTACTAAACGTTTGATTGGTCCCTAGAAAAACAAAATTAAATATCTTCCATCAACATAAAAAATAAAGAATAGGAACAAACTTATAGGATTTGTCACAGTGTTCTTCCAGGAAAAATTTTCAAATTTCTCAATTCCAGTTATTTGTGCATCAGATGTTTCCCAGTTTCAAGAAAAAGAAAAAGAAAAGAAGAGATTAACCAACTGCAGTTGGTATAGACCAAATTTCCATATTACTATATAAAGGCTTGATCAAACTGTGGCATATTGCCATGCCGATTTCCCAGGTTATTTTACTTTTAATTTTTGGAACAAGGCTGTGAATGAAGAAATGCCAACTTTTTATACCTTCAAGGGTAATTTACCATTTACCAATTTTCAAAATGGTAAACGACAAAAGATTATAGTCATTATCATTAACAAACATGATATCAATAAAAATACAATTCTCTGTAACAGGTCTTTCAGAGGATATATAATATCCAATAGCTGACTAAAAGGCAAACAGTGGAAGCAGAAGGGCTCAATAATTGAACTAAATTTGGTATGACCAAAAAATGATAAGCATGTCACTTACATGATATAAAGGCAGCCCGTTGATAGTATAAAGCACAATGGCTATTTCAGGAGCTGAGACAGTACATGTCCACATGATGGCTTTAAAGTCACTTGATTGTGGTTTTAAAGGAGCAGCGGGTTCTTTCTGGAGTACCATCTTTTTCTTTTTTAAGTAGTGGAGGCGCAACCATGGTTTTAATCTGCTCATTATAATGTTGCATTGTGTACCTCCCAACTTAACATCAATTTCAGCTCTCACTGGCGATATTGGCTGAATATTAAGATCATTGGAAAACAAGGAAACAAATACAGACAAATGAATAAAAGTTCAAAAACCCAATATGGCTGATGAACATAGAGATGAAAAAGGAAAGAAATAGAGAGAAGTCAATTGCTTTAAAGCAAGAAGTAACAGGATAGCATGTTCAGGGAAAAAAATATTTTTGGCATTTACATATTTCAAACAAAAATCCTCTTTTATATATATATAAAGAAAAGTTAACAGCCCATGCTTGAAAACATTATCAGTATGGAATTTCATGCTGATAATATAATTGAAGAATGTCAAGTGAACAATAGAATGGAATAGAAGAAAGCTTACCTGTACTGGAATATAGACAAAGGAGACAACATCAAGTTTCAAAATCTCCAAAACTGAAGTGCCTGCTTCTCTAAGAAGCTGCAATATAAGGCAGAGAAAATGTCATCAAGTTCCAAAGTTACTGACGAAGGTGAAGTAACAACATTAGAAAAGCTTCAACAAAAGTCATTATTCTCATACATGTATCTCACTGAAATCAATCTGAACATCGAGGCGTGTACTGTCCCCTATATCTTCAGTAGACCGTGATTTGATGCTCTTCAATTGAACACCCATGATGTTATTCTCCACAACAAGGTTATGTTCTCTATGCACAAACCTCACATCCAATTTCGGTAAAGAGAAGGAAACCTATTAGGTAAAAACAATCATTATTTAGCAATTGATAATTTCTTTCTAGGCAAACTGCATTAAAGTCCAAAATGTATTAAAGCTACCCTATGTAGCTCAAATATAGAGGAAATGTAAATCATCACATTCAGTCAAAAGTGAAGTATGAATTTAGACCCACTGAAATTATAATTAAAACCCACTCACCTTGGCAGGAAACACAGAAGCAAACTTTGTTATTGCTTCAAGTGATGATTTTTTCTTCGGTGGATTTTCACTAACTGCAGAATCAACAATTGGCCCTCTGTCTGTGTGAGAAACAGCATCTGATGTCTTCTTTTTTGAAAGCATCTCCTCATTCAGATTCACAATAACCTCTCCAAAATTAATTTCCACATTCTGGATCATCACACCTACTTCTCTACATCCAAAAAAACAGACATTTTTGAGTGATTAAACAGGCCTTCTTGAGGTTAAATTAAAAGAACTCATACATTGCAAAGCCAGCTAAAAGTACAGAAGGAGAGTGAGAATTCTTCAGGGGAAATCAGGAGCTATGCAAGGGAAAGTCCAAACATCTGATATCAATGCTTCCATCAAACCAGCTAGCACAGAGCAACAATGACAGGTTTGCAATATACAGAAACCAAAGGAAATGAACAAGTCAAGAGAGAATACCTGTGATGACCAAATTCACATGAAAGAGAAAACTCTTCACAGCTAAAAGCAGCACCAGACCTTTCAATTGCACCAGATGCTGCCTCATGGACAGCAGGATAAGCGTCATTATTGAAGCTGGATAGCTGGTCACTACTAGTATGCGGTTCACCCATGTATATAGAAAAAGGTAACATGCCCAGTTTTACCAACAAATTTTGCTCAGTTCCGCCATCCATATTGAGTTTCAGTTCTTTAACCTCAACCATAGCTTTAGGCGTCTGCAACATTTCCAGAGATCACAACAATGACCAGCTAAATATAATGGTGCAAGATATACATTAAACAGAATGCAGAACAAGATAATTAATACGTAATGCTATCAACTTAGAAAGCAACATACTTTCAAAATTTTCAGTATTGCATTACCAACCAAATGCTTTAACAACATATCATAAGCACACCGTACAAATGGACATGATAAAATCAGTTAGGTCGTTTTGATGTTCAATCTGACAAGGTTGTTTTGCAGGTCCCAAAATGCAGGTTTTTTTTACTGTTCATGAATCCAAACTGATAATTGCAAAAATTCGGCCATTTTTAAATTAATAAACAGAAAAAAAATGTTGCATCAAGTTGCAAACTGTGCTGACCCTGCACGTGGTGAACAAAATGGTCATACAAGCCACTTATTCTAACAATCAACCAGAATTGCAACATTTAACTTCTGAAGTATGGTCAACTAGCTATAATGAAGAGTTTCAACAATGGAATCACCATAGATTAGCCTACAGCTCAGAGGAGTTTTAGTCTATCCTTTAGTGGATTTCTAAGTTAAATCCCAGTCAAAGCATAAGCACAATGTATAGATTCTGTTGCCTCGAAGAAAGTAAATCCAGGGATGCAAATATTTAAAAGGAGGATTTTGAATTGCAAGGATTAACTTCCATCCACTCTCAGTCAAACCCACTAACCCAAAAAGAAATTGGCAAATTTGCTTTCATAACACAATGACTTTCATGAGTCTTTCCAATACTCTATGATGTTAGAGATTGAATTATTGAAAAAAATCATCCATTGAAGATACCTCAATGTGACGGTTAATATTGTAATCCATGGGAGACATATAATGAATATGTCTTGCTAATGTTATTCCTTAGAATAGTAACTTAGTTAAACATTACTTACCTTCAAAACCAAATCTGTGATTGACACCGACACATATCGTGCTATCTTAGCTGCAAACATAAACTTTCCCCCACCTGAAGAGCGAGACCTGGTTCTCCGTGTTTTTGATTCACGTGTGCCTTTGTTGGAGGACCTCATTACAATTTCCAATTCACATATTAACACATGCAGCTTTGGATCTCTAGAAATGGTAACAACTCCAAGTCCAGCTAAGGCTTGGCGCAAACTGACTCTGAGTTCGCCAATAGATATGGATTCAATAGCACCCTGTAAATTATAGTAGTCAAAAGAACATAAACTTCAGAGACCTATAACTCTACTCCTAAATAAATTTTTGGGGTGTAAGTGACCTTTATTACCTGATGGAAAACACCATATCTAGAAGATGGAGGTAAAGAAGGTGAAGAGGGACAGGAAAAAAAAACACAATTTTTCAAGAAGGGAAATTGAAAAGAAAAATTTGCCAAAGCTGCAGCTTTAACTCTTGTCCTCTAATGAAATTGAAAGCTTACTAACTGGACCAAAAGATTCATAATTGATATAAAGCAAGTGCTTCAGAAAAGAAAAGGATTAGAGCAGAGATAATAGTCACCAAGGGTGCACATCAATTCCACAGTAGTTTAAGAAATCACAAAAGTAAAGTTGAAACCGTAAACTAATGGCAAAATAGAAAGAAATCTTACGACTCCAGGCAAAAATAGGCATGTTTGATCTATAATCATAAAATCTTCACGTACAGAAAGGGTTACAGATGGTATTGATGAGAACTATCCATCATTTACTGCCTAGGAAACCATATCATAGTTAACTGAACCTTTATTATACCCTTAAAAGTTATTAGCTAATTGCAGGGAGCAAAGAGTGGTCACTGCTGCCAACACACTTTTGAAAAGAAAAATGGTACATGGAAACTCAGTTGAGAGAAAGATAAACCTTTTTGCACTTCACCATGACATCCCTAAGAGATTTCCATCCAGCAGTTCGGAATTCAATAGATGCCCCCAACTTCCGGCTTAGAAAAAATGCCAACGCTTTATAAATAACTCTGCAATAAGGCGTGGATACAGTTTTAGCAACTAAAACAGTGACATCAGTTGTGTTACTAAACATAAATATAGCAACTTGGCGCCGAACAAAACATTAATCTTAATATTTCATCCGTCGTTTGAGAGACCAAAGAAAGCAATTATGGAAACAAATTCGTCAAAAAATGGAGCTTTTCTAGCTTAATTTTATTTTCAGAAGATTTGGTGATACACCAAGCAGAATTTTTAACTAATGTAGTAGCATACTTGGTCATCAATCATCTATGCACACATTCTAAAAGCATACAAATCGCAACTTCAGAAACTGACGATCACTGATGTCCAAGTGTACATTCCTGAATTGGCCGCAAAACATTCACAAAACGCCAGTGATGAAACCAAATCTCGATGCAAGCAAGTAAATGCGAACACACATCATCAAAATGACATAAACAAAATCAAAGAAAAAAGAGAAGACGAAAAAAAAGACATCGAGGCACTTACATAAGGAACATCCAAAACGTGATGGAAATCACCAAGAACCCGAAGAGGACCTTCACGGGCGAGACCGCCATTGTCAATGCTGTTCACTTTCAAAACTCCAAAATCCGCACTCAAATTATCCGGAAAAACAGTAAATTCAAATGCAACCCATTCACTGCGTATAACTTCATGAGAAAATCTCAGAATTCGCCAAGCAAAACCGAGGATCAAACCCTAAGGAATTCGGGCCACAACAAGAAGAATAATTCCATCGCAATTGAAAATCCGTAAGCATTCATCTTTTTATTCATGAAAAGGCAATAATTTAAGACCGATTCTTCGACGCGTTGGAACCGGACTCTTGTAAAATTATAGCAGCGAAGATCCGATCCTCGAGGCGGTCGCTGACGCATGACAGAAAAGGAGACAGAAAAAAGAGTGCGTGTTTGTGTTCCGTTCCCTTTCCTTCCTTTGTTTTGTTTCCGTTGCTATTTTTACTTTCTTTTCTTTTTACTTATTTTGGTTTCACCGGTGGTAAGTGGTGACTAGGCTGGAATCTTGTGTGGTGCGGGTGCAGCAAGAGAATGTGAGGATGCGGCGGTGAGCTCGCTTCGCTTTCGTTTTCCCGAAGAACGTGCCCTGCCTGAGATGTCCCTGTTAAGGATTTTATTGCCTAACGTGTCCTGCGTATTGGGATTGGAGGATTTTGTCAACGCCTTAACGGAAAGGAAAGGATAGCGTCACGGCTAAGCAGTTAAAACTCCGTCACAGTTGACTTTCATTGGGCCTAATTGTAAAAAGCTTACTATTTGGGCCCGCGAAGCCCAGACATGAAACGTAACAACCTCTTAAACCCTAACACACTCTTTTCTAGCAATTTTGCATAATTTAAGTTGAGAACCAGTGTCTGGTTCTTCCTCCTCGATAATTCTTCTTCTTTGAGGTGAGCAACTCAAGTTATACCTTTTGTCCCTGCAGGCTTTAGGGTTTGCTTTCATATTGACTCTTTTCTTATGGGGATTATGGTCTCGCGAATTGAATGTAGGTCTTAGTTGGTAAAAGTTAACTGAATGATGGGGACAGTCGATTCGGACAATGTTCGAAGCGTGATAAATAAGTAAGTGCATGTGCTTTGGTGTTTTTGCAGTTCAGTCTTGTTATTGGAGCAACATTGAATGTGGGTAACTGACTAGATATTGCCTTGTCATCAACTTCAGAAAGTTTGGCCATGAGGATTTGAAGGGTTAGCTTTAATGGGTTTAACTAGTTTTCTTGCTCTCTGTTTGTGTTTGATTAGGGAAGCTCCCCAGTTAGTTGGAGTGTTGAAAGAAATGAAAGATGGCGTGGATGCATTGAGAACTAAAGTGGAAGATTTGACTGCAAAGGTGGGGAAGAATTGCTTCTTACAATTAGAATTACGTGTAGAATTACCTATTACGATTATTTAGGAAAACTTCTGTATGATGGGTGCCCAAACAGTATTCACTCTTGGGATTTTAAATTGCTTCTTGTAGTTTCATGCTTACTAAGTAGATTTTGCATTTTGGTGATATTTTTCTTTTTCTTCCTTACAATAGGTGAAAGCAAATAGGTTTCCCACAGCAGACGGGATAAGCTATCTTGAGGTGAAGCATTTACTGCTCCTGAACTATTGTCAGTCACTCGTATATTATTTGCTTCGCAAGGCAAAAGGCCTTTCTGTTGAAGGACATCCTGTTGTTAGGAGCCTTGTAGAGATTAGGCTGTTTCTGGAGAAGGTCTGAAAATAATCTTTGCGAATTTCAATTGATATTTATTTACCTGTCAGTTGGAACTTTGGTTCACTTGTGTGCTCATCAATAGATCAGGCCAATTGACAAAAAGCTTGAGTACCAAATCCAAAAGCTCATGAAGGATGCTGGGCATGCAACCAATGAAGCATCCCAGAAGGTGAATGATGCAGAGGCACCCCAAAAATCAGAGGATCAGTTGAAATATCGACCCAACCCTGACATGCTTGTACCCAAGTCTCAAATGATACCTGAAGTAAGTCTTGACAGTGTCACAATGTCCATGGGTATTTATATCAAAATCTTGAATTTTAAGTCCATGTTTGTATGCTGTAGGGTAATGTTGGTTTGTATCGACCTCCCAAAATTGCCCCTGCGATTATGAATGAGGATAAGATCTCAAGACAGGAAAGAAATGCTTTGAGAAGAGAGAGAGAGACTTTAAGGCAAGCTAGACAGCCTTATCTTAAAGAATTGATAGACGATATGGAAGGGAGACCAGAAGAGGTAAGCAATGATCTGTTTCGATTCATATAGGCTTTTGGAGGCTTCATGCACAAGCTTCTGTTGACCATGTTGAATTCATGTTTAAATACAGGTTAGAGAAACTGTTGGAATAGAGAGCAGAGAACATCTAAAGATTCAGGCACAACTTGAGGAGCGCGCACGACAAGAAGAGGATATCTTTACTCGTGTTCCTCTTACAAAGATGGAAAGAAAGAAGGAGAAATTCTTGAAGAAATCAAGAAATGGGTAGGAGTTACTCCTTTTTATGAACTTTTCAAATTTGTTTCAATGATTGACGCTAATGCTTCTTCCAAAATGTCTCCTTTTCTTTTCTGTTTCCAGGTTGCATGGTTTGACTGATAGTTTCTATGATGAAATAAAGGCATTACCCCTAGACAACAATAACGGTGAGCGGGCAAGCTTCAGTAACGGTAACAATTCTTCACAAAATTTGAAGAAGCGCAAGGTACTCTATTCCAGATTTCAGAATTAGTAAATGATATGCTTTTTGAAATGTGTTAATCGATATTAGAGCTGTTTTTTCATAAACATATCTGTCATACTTAGTTGTCCATGTCCTTATGGTCTACAAATTCTTGGAAATTTGTCTGTTTTAAGGAGGTTGGGCACAAATTCAGATGTTTTAGCATTGTAATTGCTTGTTACTTAAACTTTGTAACTCGAGTAAAGCCCACTTATCAGATGCTTAAGATGGTCTTTCATAGTAGTTGGTGTATGAACTGTGATTTGTGCTTTAGCAAAGTTATATAACCTTCACTACTTGAACAGATTTAAGACGTGTACCTCGTTTTGACGTATTTTATATAAATTGCAAAAAATAGCCTTCTGTTTTTGTATGATATTAACATTTCCTATTCTTGAAATCTTTGCAGAGACGGCATTAAGGGCAATTTACAAGATCCTCTTCTGTACAAAACAAACTGATTTGAAAGTTTTGCTACATATCCACGATGAGCTGTGATAAGTTTCTATGGGATCTCAAAGTATGTGTAACTTGCTAAACATTGTTGGCTGTAAAGGGCCAATAACATTGACCTGAAAGTTTTGGCGTAGCAAGAGATGAGCTGTTCCCTTTTTTGCCTTTATCTGCTCTTCCAACTCTTTTTTCTTTTGGTACAGCTCTTCCAAATTTCCTAATATTCTTTACTTTGGTTTTGCATACGCTTTCATGAAATCCTTAATTTCCTAATAATAAATGATGATGGGTAGCTTGAAAGTTAAAAAACTGTCCCGATCATACAATGTTCTTATCATACAAACCACTCTAGTAATATTTTGGTTCGATATCATAACACTGAAAAAGATAAAACATTACTTCAACTGTTGGTAGAGTAAGGATAGGGAATTTCAGAAAATAGGCAATTGTATTGATAAGACTCCGTAAGAGTAATAGCTCCTTCAGCCAAAAGCTGTACAATGTACTGATGTAAAAAATAAAAGATGATTCCCTCTTCATCATTCCTAACTAACTTATATTCCCCACCTAGAGTAACCCGTATACCCTACTCAATCATTCTCTTATTCTCCCTAAGGGTCAAGCATGCATACCTTACTCTCCAGTTTATCATTCCTTCTCTCTCCACCTTAGCATTTTGTTTCTTCCTCCTATGATAAACCAGTAATGGTTGCGGTCCAACCATTGGACCGAAACCTCCATGGTTAACAGTACTCCCTTTTTGGAAACAGACCTTGTCCACAAGGTCTGATTCAAGAAATTAGCCCCGAAAATCAAAACAGCTGATCCAGGTAGCTTCATCAGGTCCTATGATAGCCCATTTAACTAACAGCTGATGACAAGGAGTGACAGGAGGGTCGAAGGACCTGGTTTGAAGAATTTGCTCTAGAATGAAACTTGGTTGTTTAGCAAACAAATTAGGAAGAAGCTCACCTGAAACTTAATGGTCTCCTGCTGCCTTCTTTAGTTGAGAGAAATGAAAAGTGAGATGAACCTTTGAACTCTATGGCAAGGCTAATTTGTACACCACAGGACTTATTTTCTGCAACACCCTAAATGGCTCGTAATAACGAGGAGTTAGTTTGTAATACACTCGCTGTGCAAGTGAGGTCTGTCTATGTGGTCAAATCTTCAAGTAGACCCAATCGTCCACATGGAACTCAACATGTCGACAGTGTTTATTAGCCTGCTTGGTCATCATTTGCTGCGCTTTGAGCAGATTATAGCGTAACTGCCGCAATATTTCATTTCGGTCCTGATGTTCAGCTGCCACTGCAGCAATTTTAAACTCCACAGGCAAATACTGAACAAAAGTGGGTGGTTTCCGACCATATACTAGTTCAAAAGGAGTTGTTTGAGTAGCGTTGTGAAAGTTAGTGTTGTACCAATGCTCGGCCCAGTGCAACCAACGACTCTAAGCTCTAAGTTGTTCAGAAGAGAAACGTCGTAAATATATTTCCAAACATCTATTTAAGACTTCCGTTTGGCCGTCCGTTTCCGGATGGTAGACAGTGCTCATTTTCAATTGGGTACCCCATCCTTTGAAAAATTCCAAGCAGAAATTACTCATAAATAAAGGTTCCTTGTCACTAACGATAGAGCGTGGTACTCCATGAAGCCTCACAATCTCCTTAGAAAACACTTCAGCCACTGACCGTGCAGTAAACGGATGTCGAAGACCAATGAAATGACCATACTTGCTCAAACAATCCACCACTACCAAAACACAATCAATTCTATGAGAACGAGGCATACCAGTGGTGAAGTCCATGGATAAATCTTCCCATACTCGATTCGGTATGGGTAACGGCTGCAATAACCCAGCGGGAGCTTGAGTGTCGTATTTGTTACGTTGGCATGTTTGACAATCAGCCACAAACTTCTGAATTTGTTTCAAAATCCCTACCCAATGAACATTGGCTGCCACTCTTCAGTAAGTTCTATAAGCTCCTGAATGTCCTCCTTGAGGGGTGCAGTGAAACTCATGAATTAGCTTAGGAATCCAAGAAGAAGTAGCGAGTAAGAATAGTTTCCCATTAAAAAATATTCTGCCATTCACAATCTTGTATTTCTTGAATTCAGTAGGGCAGTCAATAATCCTCATTTTGAGTTTTTGATAAGTATCATCTGCTGCCATCTCTTTGTTGAGGTCTGCCCATTGAGTCCAACAAGGTAAAGAAGTTGCAGACAGCTCTACATCTTCCTATTGTCTTGACAACGAGTCTGCAGCCTTGTTCAATATTCCCGACTTGTATTCTATGTCAAACTCATACCCAATAAGTTTCGCCACCCAATTTTGTTGATCCGGAATAGTAATTTGTTGTTGAAGTAAATGCTTCAAGCTACAATGGTCGGTGAGCACCGTAAACTTTCCCCCTACTAAATATGATCGCCAATGACGGATGGCCATCACAAG
>JANZLD010000002.1:6546037-6561217 GCA_026413575.1 Erythroxylum carthagenense | reverse complement strand
CTTAAATCTAATAGATTTTTTTAAAAAAAATAAAACTCTAATTTTAAATTTTAAATAATTATATGTATCATGAGGATCAATCCTATAACTTCAATTAAAGTAAAAAAATTTCTTACTGCTGCAACTTCGAGTTTACGTGGACAATTTTTACCACTGTTAAAACGTGTATGACAAAAGATCAAACCACGTAAGATAGACAGGGCCGGCGACGTGTAAACATTAACGGCCTTTCTCCCAAAGCTCTACATTCCTCTGGTATCTGACTTTTCACTCTTATCATCCGTTTAGGGGAAGGAACTTCGACCGAAAGAAAAGTATGGAAGAGATTGAGTCGTCACCCACCACGGCAACTACAACCAGGAGAAAACATGATAATTCAGCTCCCTCACGTATGAAGAAGGGCTGATTATCGTTCCTAGTCTCGTTGCAGGAAGGTTTCACCTATGTTAAAGCCTTATTTGTGGGTCAGGTGGGAGTAGGACCAACTTACATTTACACTCTCATACGCCATATTTCTCGAGAAAGCATGTACCCTTTTCTTGGTTATGATCTTATTACATGTTTAGGCAGATATTGTTCTGATTCAATTCGTTTACATGACACATAAATCAACAGGCGAAGAAAATGACGGCGAAAAATGAAAAACAAGCAGCAGCAGCAGAGCTAGAGGCCGAGAAGATGCAGGTTGAGGCTGCTAATGAAGCCGAAAACACCAAGAAAAGGCTTGACAAGCCTTTGTAACGTTATCATGATAGAGTAACTTACAACCTCCGAGAGTAGACTGTATTCATGTTAATTGATGCTTGTGTTGTCGTTCCAAAGACGGTGGAGAACTTCACAGTTCAAGCTAATTAGAACAATCTATCTTCAGACAGTTTCTGAACTGAAAAATCATTCATTAATTACCTTATTATGCAAATCTCCTGCTCTTGAGCTGGCTTTTGGGGATGAGTTAGGCACTTTCTAACATGGTATCAGAGCAAAAGTGAGTTTGTCTCGATAGTTTAGGACGGTGACCGATTATGTCCCTTTGTTCAGTATGTTCATCAAATGTCCAGTCCTACTCTGGACTGAGAGGGGTGTGTTAGGAATCCCACATCGGACAACTATAAGAGCATTAAACAATTTATAATAGTATACAAACCTCCTCCTCTTGAACTAACTTTTGGGGATGAGTTAGGCACTTTCTAACAGTATTTATTATTTTAGGGGATGCTTGATGTTTCACAGGTTGAATCTTGAAAGGAGAACGAAAATTCTGCAGATTGGTTGCTTCTTCATCTGGACTTGTTTAATTATTTATTGACTTTGGTCATTATTGGCTGTCCAACATCTTAATTAGTACTGTGATTTAGTCTGTGTAACAATCACACGTCTTTGCCTCACACTTAGTGCCTTCTCCTTTCATTTTCTCTTTTCTATCTGATATAATAAAACAAACTGATTGAACTTAAACAAACTGATATAAATAATGGAAAGATTGAGTTCATTATAAACATACGAGTTTATTTTAGTCAGGGACTTATTAGGTGAAGCTGTGGAATTCAGAATATCTTGGCAGGAGTTGGAGGACCTTCTAAGCGAATATAATCATACATGATTCCCTGAACAGGGCTATCGGTAATTGCTTGTGTGAGATATATGGTGTTATTCCCTTCCACGAACATGGTGCCCGGTATCTCTACGTTGTAAAGCCTGTAAAGTCCATGAATTCCATGCCTTACTAATGTATTGTCGTGCCCAATTTCTCCAGTTGAAAAGAGGGGAGGATCCGCTTTTGCATCATTTATCCTCACCTTAGTAAACAACATATCACTCAAAAGTGTCAGGTTTTTAGAGGTTAAAAAAAGCATGTAGATCACAGACTAATGAAACTAATATCTATAACTTGTCAAGTTATATTTCATACTTGCAGCTCTGCAATATTAGCTGTTGCCAATGCCAGTCGAAGCTTATAGTTTCCAGTTTGATCTAGTCTCTCAAGTTCGAACTTGATTTGCCAAGTAGTTGCTGTGTAAGTGTCGTCATCATCCTTCTTCCTACAGGGCAATTAACTTTAAACTCGTTTGATTCCAATTTCAAATGGAAGTTCACAACTTTCGCGTTATCAAATACGAAAAGAATCGAACCTGTTGACTTGAGCAAAAAACCAGTCCTTCTTGTAGTCACTAACTCCGACTGTATATACTAGATCTCCTTCAGGGTATAAATCTGCATACCTCTCCCACAATCCATATTGCCTGAACCTGCAAACGGAAAATGGAAGTCAGAGATCGTAGTACATTCAAAGAAATAATTTGCTGCTCAAAAGTCGAAAATCCCCGATACGGAACTAACCTGTCAGGATGATTGACATATAGTTTGTTGATGTACTTGGGGTTAGGCTGAGGAACGTAAAATTCTGCGGCGGACCTGTCAGGAATCCCAATGTCCCACACAGTTGGGCCGTCTCTTGGGGGCTCGAATAAGAGATCGCCCAAGTTGATGTCACAGCCTACTTGGAGCATTCAGTTACATGTTAATTGTCAAAATAGATCAATTAGATAAGGGAAAAACATTAAGACCTGCTGCTATGACGACGATGGTGTCATTTCGGTAATCCCCAATTACACCAGGAACCCATGCATAGAGATTATAATTTCCAGTACGGACATGCCTAATGCTGAAATAACCATCTGCATCAGTTCTGGTCCAGAATTGGTATCCCTGAAAAGAAAGGTCATCAAGAACTTCCAAGTGTGTTGTGGATGAAACAAAATGTTTGACTAGATCACCTTGCCTTCTGTTTGCCAGGACCCAGCATCCCCTGGAGGTGCTAAGCCTACATAAGCACCACGTACGCTATAGTTTTCCTTGCTAACATACCTGTCCACGACAAGGAAATGGGAACCTTTATCAGTCATCGACTAACCATTTCAGTTTCCCTGTTTTCGTTCTTTTCTTTTTTGAAATATTGTTTGACCTGATTTCAACAGATTTGATTAAAGTCAAATCGACTTGTTAATCTCAGATTTATTCAAAAACTACATTTAACTCTACCATGAATACTTAGATATGTGAGTATATATGTATCTGTACCTATCCCTGATCTGTAATCTGCCGCTAACTTTACCCCGTTGATCTGATCGGGGAAAATCCTCCGAATCAGGGAAGCTGTATGGCCAACTTTGGACTTCCTTGAAGGACTTTGGATTAAAAGAAAAAGAATAAAGTGTTGGTAGTCAGAGTTCTGAGTCAGCAGAAGTGAATCTCAAAATGCAAATGTCGAGTAACAGTCTACGTGAAACAACAAAAAAACTACTAACACAGAGATCCGACTTCATAAACTTAACACGAATAATTAAAAATTTAAAAGCAATGAAGTCTATATGTGTTAGTTACATTTCGTACGTGTCTAAGCTGAAAATGTTGAAAATGATATGCAGCAGACATTGTCAACTATGCAGATTGAACCTGAATTTTAGCATCGTCCCAGAGTGAAAGAGCATGAGTTTTATCCATGGCAGAATTAACATAAATAAAAACTGGTCCAAAGACTTTCTTCCAAGCCTCATTCGGACTAAATTTCAACACCAGATCCTCTCCACCGTAATGGGCACTGATGAACATCTGCTTGTGCACAGAACTCAGAGTTGAATGGAGAACGTTAACATACAAAAAGACTCGTGTATAATAACAAGTGAAAAGAAGCCTGGTTAGATGAATGGATGACTTACTGCTAGAGCATAGGGACCAACATGAGAGGTTAGGTTCTGTTTCAGTGGTCCTCCAGACCGGAATTCACTACTGGGTGTTATTTGCCAGAACCCCACAGGTGGATCAAAGCATATCCATCCATGAACATGGAGGTCTTGGTTCTCACTTGAATATTCATACTTATCATCCACCTGTATACGTATATGTAAAGCCTGTGTATCAATATCATATGCTGATAGAGTACTTGGACAATCCTGAAGTGCTTATATGATAATTTGGGTCATTACCAATAGATTTCCTTCTGGAAGTTAACTAATTATCAGGAGCAAAAAAATTCAGGTAGACTTTAATTAGACTTGACTTAACTAAAGTGAACGGGAAAATCAACAAATTAGTAAATATCACTAAGTTTACCTCTCCTTTGAACTCGGTTTCCACCGGATCGACTAGTAGGACTGCTTCTGGAACTACTAAAGGTTGGCTTCTTTCTGGTAAGCGGTCATCTGGGAGTGGCATGAATCTTTGCCTGTTGTCTGCTATTGCCATATAATGAAACCTATGGGCATACAAATGTAGAAATAATATTCACATAAAGCATATATACTTCATTTTTTTTAATAGATATTTTCCTGTTTTTACTAATTCTATAATATATGTAATTGGTATACAGAATTAAGGAAAAATTTAAGTACACAAAGGGGAACAACTCTTACTTGTCTTTTCTAAGTTTAAATACAATTCTTATCTGTGGAAGATTGAATGGAGGCCATTCCGCTAAATGCTCAAAGATTGAATATGCGTAAAATCCTGAAGAATTTCGAAGCATTATGAACCTGATGAGGATTGACAAATCCATGTATTATCAGAATAGTTACTGCGATGCTTTCCTCTAGGAAGTAAACTTCAAATCCTTACCTTTTGTCCAAGTTCAGAGAAGCAAACTTCCCTTCGAGAGAGGAATCCCATGTTCTTGCGAACGAGATCTCCACTTGGTCCTCACTTTCCATTACAACTCTAAAACTTGTTCCTTCAAAGCTGGGGGGAGGGGATTAGTAATGAGTAATGACCATGAAGAATAATGATAATGACCATAAGAACAATTCAAAATGAGGTTTTGAGGTTTCTGAGAATGCTATGAGAAGACAGAAAGAAACAACCTACATGTCGAATGTTCCTGTTGTGCCGGTGCTTCCTGCTTCACTCCACACATAATCCCAGTACCTACAAGTTCATAGAGAAGACCTGTATCAGCTTTCTCCTTTTTACAAGTACTTTCTCTTTAAGTCATTGTCTAGAACTGTACGTGTTTATAAATGCAAAAAGAATTGTACGATCATGCATAGATAATACCCTCTATGGATTTCGTCATCAACGGCAAGCAAATTGTCGATGCCATTATATTGTATGCCTGTGACAATTCCTCCTGGATTTGATAGTGTTACTTGAACTATCCCATTATCCATCACCACCTATATGTAAGCAATCCCATTCCACACTGTATTAAAACGAAGCAAATCATAGAAAAAAAAAAATATCACATGCAAGTGTATTAGGAGATTTTACATGATCATCTTCAATTTGCAGTTGCACTGCAGGAGTCGACATGGGCAGTCCTGAACTACCTTCACTTGCAAACTACCTTTACACTAGTTTTCTTCAACGAATCTGGGTAAGTGTGTTCAAAGAAACATGTTATTGTCGGAGCAGGTTTCCCTTAAATCTTCCTTACTGGAACAACTTTACTTAGTCGCCAACTATTGTTAGGTGAATAGTCGTTGTAGCGTGGGAGGCAAGCGATGAGTCCAGATAGGAACGGAAAGAAATATGCTGAAAGGAAACACTAAAATATTGCGACTTTATGTCCAGTTTTTGTCACTACCAATTACTGATGGCCCTCGTAAAAGAGATTGACGCGTGAAAGAGTTGCTTATTAATGTTAAGAAGCCAAAAGCATGCATACTGCATTGATTAACTGCATATCCATCCTTTTCTTCGTAGTTGAAAAATCTGCCCACGACTTAGCTTTATTATATTTAGGCTATGTTTGTGTTGACAAAAAGTTTTTAATGTAATTGAATTAAATAAAATAGAATGGAATGATTTATAATGGAATAGAACGTTAATAGAAGTAATATTAGAAAATTGTTGTTTGAAAATGATGAAATAGTTCATAATGTAATAAAGTGAAATGTTGTTTGAATGAAGGGTTTATAATGTAATATAGTCTATCGTTTTATATTATATCTTAAACTCTCAAATTAGAGATTTTCTATTTTTATTGTTTAGGGTGGAATGAGATGTAATATGAAACCTTCTTCTTTTATCTCATTCCATTCCATTCCATTATAAAACTCATCTCAAACGATGGAATAATATTAAATTACATTCTATTATATTATAAAACTCCCAACCAAGCATACATACCCTTGAGATTTTATAAATGTTGTGAAAAATTGGGATTTGGATAAAGCTGGGTCGCAACTAAAACGAAACTGAAAATATTGAAGATAAAATAGACACAAATTTTACGTAAAAAATCCCAAATTAGGATAAAAATCATGAGCAAGGATAGAAAAATTTTACTATTGAAAAATTAGATAATTATAAGGAGAAAAAACTAAACCCTAAAAAATACACAGAATATCTTTTTCTCTCTCACCTCACGTCTCTCTTTTTCTGCTCGTTATGTATTTCTTCATGTTACTCCTGCCTTTTTATAGATATGAGTGCCTTAGGCAAATAGCCGATAAAATGGTCAGTCTTTTTGTCCTTATTAGGCATGTAATTTGGTGCCCATCAGTCATAATTATTGGCAATTCTCTCATTTGAAGATTTGATTAATAATCAATCATATTTTCACACAATTCTTTTCTAACTTGGCGTTTTATATTGCTTACGTTTCTATCAGACTACATAAGGATCAACACCACATAAACTTGTTAACGTTGATTGCTTTTCTCATAAAATCTGCTAAGTTGTCTATGGTATGAATTTTCTGAATATCCATTGTTCCTTCTTCCACGTTCTCACGAACAAAGTGGTATTAAACTCGAATATGTTTTGTCTTTGAATGAAATGCTAGATTCCTTGCAAGATGCCAAGTACTTTAGTTATCACAAAACAGAGTAATCTTCTCTTGTTTGCATTTGCATTCTTCCAACATCAACTTTAACCACGCAACTTCTTTGCTAGCTTGCGTAGCTACTAAATATTCTGCTTCTGTTGTTGTCGTAGCCACAACTAACTACAATTTTGAAACCCAGCTCATAACTCCTCTAGCTAGTGTAAACACATATTCTGTAGTGAATTTACTTTTATTAAGATCACTTGCATAATCAACATCAACTTATCCTCTGACAGTAAAATATGATCCTCCATAACATAATGCAACATTCAAAGTTCCCTTGATATATATGAGAATTCTCCTCCCAGTATTCCAATGCTATCTACCAAGATTCGCCATGTATTGACTAACTATTTTCACTGCATGTGCAATGTCTGGTTTTGTACAAATTATAGCGAACATTAAGCTTCCCACTGCTGATGTATACGAGACTTGAGACATCTCCATCTTGTCTTCTTCATTGCTAGGCGTTAAGTTATCATTTTGTGCTTTTTTTTCTATTTAATTCTCATTAATGTGTGGAAATTATTATCCAAAATTAATGGAATTGTCTCTTAATTTTTCTTTGGTGATTTTCAACACTTTAGAGATGGAATTGAACTAAAAAGATGCAAAAGAAACAAAGAAATGCTGAAAATTTTGGATTGACAACAAATTCAGTGACTAATCGTAGGCACGTGCAAAGACAAAAATAATCTGTAGATCTGTTTTCAAATTCAAATATGAGATTTTCATAATCTTGGAAAATTAGATTGCTAGAGATTTGCAACCTGAATACGTGGAAGGGTGGATTTGCTATTGTTCATGTCAATCATTAGATTATAATAGTTTTAGAATTTCTGCAGTATTTTTTCTTTCAGTTCATCAGTTCAGTTCAGTTTACATTTTTTCATTTTCTTATAAGTATTTTCTTTTTTTTAGGAAAAGACCAGGGATGGAGACTATGTGTTTTGTTGTTTCTTTGATGTTTACTTTCGTTATGAGTAGCTAAATCCCTTTTCTTGATTGAGAGGAACTATGTTATTATCTATTATGTATGAGATATTTTAATAAAGTTTGTTTTGTTAATGAGTATTGAATGTCTTCCGAATTACTTTTTCTAATTGAATTGATTGATTTCTAGGTGTGCAATTAAGAATTGATTCGTTTAATAATTAGATTAATAAAATATGATGTTCAGTTTTGTTAATCACAAGTAACAATTAGGAATACCTTCTTTACGTTAGAGTGGAAAATTCTCAAAAGATACTCATCTTGATTAAATGCATGTCATACATATGTTATCTTGTTCATTGGTTTCTTAGTTCTTAAAGCTATTATTCAATTGAACCTACGATCATATCTAGGTTGTTGATTAATAAGAATACTTAGAATATATGTTTCTATTCATTTACACTTAAGAGAAAACATTCCCCAATAAATGTTTATTAATGAACTGAATTTTATATCAATGATTCATTTTAGTATGGTAACATCGGTGACCCGAAACTAAGGTTTTTCTATTAAATTTTCAAATTCAATTACTAAATTTCGTGAATTGAAACCCCCCCCCCTCCACCCCACCTTCGTTACTTTGTTTTAATTTTGAACTCGTAAACTCTTTACCGTTAAAATTTCTCATGGGAACGATATCCACTTACACTATTGCATTAATTTATATTAATGGAAGTTGGTTTTTTTTTTAAATTTAGTTGCAGGCGACAGCAGTACCAAATTTTGGCGCCATTGTCGAGGAATTTTTTGACAGTTTTTTAGTGATGTTTTTGTTTTTGTTTTTATTTTTGGTTTTATTGCTCTTGGTTACCTTGTCTTCTTTTTGTTTTAGTTTCACATCTTTTTCTCATTTTTTTGATCTTTTAGCGGCATGGCTCACTTTTAGTATGCTTTTGTTTCTGATTTTTCATGTTATCCTTATTATGATGATAAGTTTCCATCTGTTGTAACTTCTATGTTTGATCATTAAGTGGCAGATTTCACATCCATAGCAACGCAAGTACTGAGGGATTTGATAACGAATATGGCTTCCAATACACAACAATTCAGGATATGTACTAGGCATGGATCAAAAAGTGTGAATGAGGTAAATGTAACCATATTGGAGAAAAGATTGGATGGTCTTACATCCTTGGTGCGACAAATTGCGGTTACAAAGAAAAAAAAAGCAAAGGTATGTGGAATATATTTAATGTTAGGACATTCCACTAATGCATGTCCGATTTTACAGGAAGAAAACGCAAAACAAATGAACGCTGTGGGAGGCTTTGCTAGACAGAATCAAAGTAAGTATGACCCATTTTCCAACATCTACAATCTGGGATGGCACGATCACTCGAATTTGTGTTATGGAAATCCTCAAGGTTAGCAAGCGACCACGAATTTCTAGCAGTATAGACAACCATATGTGCCTCGACAACATCAAAATGCAAAATCCAATTCCGAAGGTAAGCCCTCTTTGGAAGATATAGTTCAATCTTTCGCCACTGACACTTTGACGTTTCAGCGAAATACTAAAGCAAGTATTTGAAATATTGAAAATTAATAAAGAAATATTGAAAATTAAATAAGCCAAATGGCAACTGCCATAAATCAATTAGAGGTACAAAATTCTAAAAAATTTTCAGCACAACTGGAGATCAATCTCAAACAAAGTGCGAAGACTATCACATTGCGGAGTGGTAAGGAATTGGAGGAACCACTTCCAAAAAATTCTAGAAGAGAGATAGAAGAAGAAGCAACGCAAAAGGCACCTTCACAACCAAAAATGACACAAAATAATGTACAAAATTCAAGTCAATTTGCCAAGGCAAAAAAGGAAAAGCAAGCGGAGTTAGGAGAGGAAGAGGTTATAGTTCCAGAAAAGATGGAGGTGCAACCCCCTAAGGCAAGCGATGCAGTTCATATTATCGCTAACCGAATTTCATTTCCTTTTCCTAGTTTTTTATAGGTAAAAGAAGAAGAAAAGTTGCTAATCACATATGAGTTGAACGAGCTGTGGGCAAGTGAGCTGAAGATCAAAGGTGGCGAGTAGGATGTTGAGTCTCGACAGCCATTGGTGATACTCTTATGAAGACAATCCTGGTGTGAGAAGGGCGATGCCCAAAAAGACGAGTGGACATTAGAGTATGATGGTGAAACGATGAAGCTCCACTCATCAGAAGTCATAGAGCATCGTGCTGAGAAGGAGCCTACTTCGCAGGAAGTTGCTCCAAGTTCCTCACATAGTTTGAGTATGCTTCCTATTAGACTCAAGCATCCATTCGATAATGGATGATGTACATATGCCAAGGGTCAAGCTTATGACCTTAAAGAAGCATTTGATGGGAGGCACCCCATCCGTATCCCTTTCTTTTGTGTGTTTTTCTCTTGTATGCATATCTTTTGAGTGTTCGCTTTGATGGTTTTACTTGTTTTCTTTGATTTGTTTTGTTTGTGGGCGTTTGAAAAGGAAACTGCAATCTTTCACTTCAACACTGCTATCTGTGTTTTCAAAGCATTCACTTCAAAGCTGCATATCGCGTCTTCACTCTAGGGAAGTAATTCTATTTCCATCCCTCTTTTGTGCTTTTATTGTTTTTGGGCATTGAGGACAATGTTGGTCTAGGTGTGGGGGAAGGAATTGGAGCATACGTGTGTGTGACTTTTTTCAATTTTTGTGTGTGATTCTTTTCGGTTTTTACATATTGGTTATGCATGTTAAGCCATAAAACTTTGTCATATTAGTTTGGATGAGATTGAGTGTGTGCATGAAATTAAATTGGGCTATGTGAGTCTAAAGTGAATTATGCAGATTGATTGCAATAACCGATTTTGTAAACTTAGTCAAAATTTTGACATTTGAGTGATTAGGTAATTTGTGGAATTGAGGTGAATTCTGAAGTTAAACCTGTAAGCAGATTTAAGCTTTAAATGACATCATCTTTATGTCATTCTATTTCTTTGTATTGTGTGATGCTCCTCTAATTAGGCTTGCCTTCAGAACTTGCACTGAACAGATTGAATTTGTTTGATTACTTGGTTTATGGAAATGATTAAGACCTTTTTTGTTTTTACACCCTTTAGCTTAAAAATGACTCACCTAGTTATTTTTCCTTTTGCAAACATTTTCGAGCCTTTAACCTTGTTTTTCAATCAATCACCTTACATTGAAACCCAACAATCCCATTAGCCTTACCCTATCACAAGTTGAATGAAGCATTGAGTAATTTAAGACTTTTGCTTTATATTGTGTTGTGAGATATTTTTATAGGTACCTTTACTCGTGTGTTTGTTAAATTATGTCGTGTGTTTGTTAAATTATGTTGCTATTTCTTTTCTTGTTTTTGTTGTTCTCCTTTGTTCTTAGCGTTACTTAAGTAAAAAAAAGAAAAAGAAAAAGAAAAGAAAAGGGAGAAAAAGAAAGAAAGAAGAAAGAAAGAAAAAGAATAAAGCATAATAGCATTAGTTAGTATGAGTAGATGTAGTCCTTTGTGTTATGTGGTTATTTCATAATTTTAATTTGGGTGTCCCTTTTACTTGATACTTATAAATGCTTGTGATTAACATTTTCCATTTTTACCTTACCTTTGAATCTAGCCCCATTACAACCCATAATAAAATCTTTATGATCTATGAACTCGTGTAATTCGAATGAATGATAACCAGTGAATTTGTAAACCTATGGTAGTGCAATTTGTTAGAGGGCGATTTGAAAGAAACACTTTAACCTTAAACACTTAAGTGTAAGAGAGAAATATGTGAGATGAATTCACTTTGGTTTCATATTTGCGTTTGAATAAGAATGTCTTACTTTGACTTTGTTTATTTGTATCAGTAAAAAGTGATTATGATATATATTGCAACCTAAGTCTTGCTAGCCTAAGTTAATGGATTATATGCACTTAATCTTATGAAGGATGAATTTATGGAGTGTAGTGGGTTGGCATGTTTGCTCGAGGGCGAGCAAAGGTTTGGTGTGGGGGAATTTGTCAAGTTGTTATTTTGTGCTTATTTTCTATTTAATTCTCTTTAATGTGCGGAAATTATTATCCAAAATTAATGGAATTGTCTTTTAATTGTTCTCAGGTGATTTTCGACACTTTAGAGATAGAATTGAATAAAAATGCAAAAGAAACAAAGAAAATCCAAAAATTCCAATTTAACAATAAATTTAGTAACTAAGTGTGAGTACGTGCAAGGACAAAAATAATCTGCAGATTTGTTTTCAATTTCAAATTCGAGATTTTCATAATCTTTGAAGATTAGATTGTTATCTTATCATTGGAGATCAATATCTTGAAGTGGGGATAAAGATTATGTGCTGAAGATCACGAAAGAGAGAAGAGAAGAAATCGAAAACGCCATAAAAAGGGTGGATTTGCTACTGTTCACTTCAGTCATTAGATTAGAATAGTTTTAGAATTTCTGCAGTATTTTTTCTTTCAGTTCAGTTCAGTTTACATTTCTGCACTTTTCTTATAGGGATTTTTGCTTTCTTTAGGAAAAAACCAGGGATGGAGACTATGTGTTTTGTTATTTCTTTTATGTTTACTTTCGTTATGAGTAGCTAAATCTCTTTTCTTGGTTGAGGGGAACCATGTTATCATCTATTATGTGTGAGGTGTTTTAATAAAGTTTGTTTTGTTGATGAGCATTGAGTGTCTTCCGAATTACTTTTTCTAATTGAATTGATTGATTTCTAGGTACGTAACTAGGAATTGATTCATTTAATAGCTAGATTAATGAAATATGACGTTCAGTTTTGTTAATCACAAGTAGCAATTAGGATTACCTTCTTTACGTTAGAGTGGAAAATTCTAAGAAGATACTATCTTGATTAAATGCATGTCGTACATGTGTTATCTTGGTCATTGGTTTCTTAGTTCTTAAAGTTATTATTCAATTAAACCTACAATCGTATCTAGGTTGTTGATTAATAAGAATGCTTAGAATACATGTTTCTATTCATTTACACTTAAGAGAAAACATCCCCTAATGAATGTTTATTGATGAACTGAATTTTATATCAATGATCCATTTTAGTATGATAATATAGGTGACTGGAAACCAAGGTTTTTCTATTAAATTTTCATATTCAATTACTAAATTTCGTGAATTGAAACCCCCCTCTTCATTACTTTGTTTTAGTTTTGAACTCGTAAACTCTTTACTGTTAAAATTTCTCGTGGGAATGATATCCACTTACCACTACTACATCAATTTGTATTAACAAAAGTTGGTTTCTTTTTAGATTTGGTTGTAGGCGACATCAGTACAACTAGGATTCATACTTGAGGATAACTTGAAATTAATAGGAAGAGGGGTAGAAATTGACTTACAATCTTGCATATTGAAACGTCACAAGATCTTCTTTAAATAATTCTTTTGAGAAAGACAAATCTTCCTATTATTTCTGTCTCAGTGAATTTGCATTCCCTAAAATTTTATTTATTGGTCTCAATTCCTTCATTTCAAATTTCCTAGCCAACTATGCTTTCAATCCTTTGATACGATCATTGTTGGAGCCTGTAACCAACATGTCATCCACGTATCATAGCAAAACTATAAAATCATCTTTATAAAACCTCTTGAAATATGCATAAGGGTCTGCATTCAATTTGCTATATCCAAGGCTCATGATGAAAGAATCAAATCTCTTATATCAACACCTCAGCGCTTGCTTTAAATCATACAAAAATTTGTTAAGCCTGTAAACAAAGTTCTCTTTCCTTTTTCTTCAAAACCTTCTGGTTGGAGCATATAAATTTCTTCTTCAAGATCTCCATGAAGAAATGCATTTTCACATCTAATTACTCAAGATGCAAGTCAAATATAGCACACATTGCGAGAACTATTTGAACTGTAGTGAGTCGAAACCACAGGAGAAAATATTTCATTGAAGTCAATTCCTTCTTTCTGAGCATATCCTTTCACCACCAATCTAGCATGATATCGCTCTTCTTGATTTTCACCACTTTAATTGATCTTTTAAACCCATTTATTGCCAATAGGCTTTCTTCCTTGTGGTAGTGATACCAGCTCCCATGTCTTATTCTTATGCAAAGCTTCAATTTCTTCCTGCATTGCTGTCATTCACTGAGATGCATCTGAACTATTCATTACTTCTTGAAGAGTTGATGACTCTTCGTCCTCAGTTAAAAGACAGCATGTAATATTGCTTGCTATAATATAATTTGAGTGTTAGCTCAGTGCTCTTCTTGTGCGAGTTGATTTATGAGTATCTGAAACATCAAATTTGACTGGTTCCTGCTCCTCGTACTTTGATGCAACTTCAAAAGAACCATTTTGATCAATTTGTAACACCCCACTCTCGCATGACCCGGACCTGGCATCACTCAGTCAAAACTCAGTATCAAATTTTTTTTGAAAGCACATAAACGTTCACTATGCGGAAAACAATTAATATAAACAATCACCAATAATTACAATAACCACGGGGGCCCTTTTTATAAATACAAATTTATTTCAGTCTGTTGACTTTACAAATTGTCCTAATCATTAACACAAAAATTCAGAATAATACAATTTCTATCAGACACTAATGTAAACGCGAACTGATCTCGACCTCCTTTCTCACTCACACGCGGTTGCTATACACCTGTTGCCTAACGGGGTATTCTTCTGGGTCCTAAAAAATAATTACAAATTTTGGGTGAGTTTTGCGAACTCAATGAGGTAACCATCATCGATGGTTCACTTAATTCATGCAACACATTAATTCACATAACATATATTCACATTGTTGCATATTTGATCACATTTCACAATTTCACTTGAACATAGACAATTTGATACTTTTCATTTGATTAGACATCCGTAACCAATTGAAACCAATTAAATTTATACAACATTAAAGCATAATACAGTTGTTTCATAATTCACATTCAGAAGTACCACATGATTGGTACCACAGAAGCATATGGCAGTTAGCCTTTCACTCAATCAAAGAGACTAAAATCAGATGCCTATGACATGCGCATGTGACACATTTCTATTTTATTTCGGTGTTGTGACCGAGCGCCTGAACTATCCCAATATGGGCGCATTGATCGATGAGCCTGAGGCTCTGAACTGTCCCAATATGGGCGCATTAATCGTTGAGCCTGAGGCTCTGAATCACTGTGGGGCTCGAGGCCTAAATATAAACGTTGAGCTTATAGCTCTCAGTGGCTGCTCCGGTCACAACTGTCATTAACTGATCATGCATTTATGCATGTAATGCATGTCACAATGAAGCAATATCAATATCAATATCACAATCAATCCCAAATTATCACAGTCACATTGAAATCACAATCACAAGTAGAGCACTCCTATGTCATAATCTCCCAATACATCGGACACCTTCGGTCCGGAATTCAGGC
>JANZLD010000002.1:6446212-6472922 GCA_026413575.1 Erythroxylum carthagenense | reverse complement strand
ATGAGTGGAGACACAATTAAAGTAAAGGTTCTTCACCTTCTTTCTTTCTGATGCTTGTAAATGTTTTCCTGAAAAAGAAAAAGGTTGCGTGTTACTTTAACGACTTTCTTACCTTAAAAAGCCGCAAGCAGCTGTAATAATCACAGAGTGTTTCTCAAGAAAGGGACAATTGCTAGTTTTTGTTCCGTTTTCTGTAATGTAAGTTAGTATGTAACTAATGGAATCATGGGAAGATGAGCATTTTATATCTTGGTTCAAGCGCTAATAAATATATCATTTGGCTGATGATTGACACTTGTCCATGCTTTTTAGTTGGATTAGTGGATGACCACGTTATTTTATTCAGTGACCTCGATTATCGGGTAGATAAAAAGGAATCGCGTTGGTTAGCGTATTTGTATTCACGTGGACATGACCAATCAAAAGCCGAGAGCAGAACAGGCGACCCCAAAATCCTACGTGATGTGATTGGTGCTGATGGGATTGGTACCATATGGTCTACGGGCTACAAAGTCATGAAACTCCAACAATGTCAATCATTTCAAATATATATTTTTTAAATTTTAATATTATAAAATAATTTTAAATAAAATTACAAACTTATTTACATATTTTACCAACATATATATACATAACTCCGACCACTAATTAATATAAAGTCGAAACTGAGAGGCAATGAGAGTTAACTATGAGAATTTGATGATTCTACAATTCCTTGAGATAATATACGAATATGATTCAAGCAATGTTTTTAAAAGTAAATTGATTAGGTCGATTTAATAATAAAAATTGTATTTAATAATTTTTGTTAAAAATTGAATAGTTAATCAATCTTTTAATTTTATAAATTAATCAATTTTTATAAGTTAGAATAAGCTGATTAATTTTAATTTAATAAATTTTTAATTTTTTATACGTGACAATAATATTCTGCAATTATTTTTAATTTTTAAATCTTATTCAATTTCTACTTAATTTTTAAAATTGAAACTTCTTATTATTTGGTTTTTAAAATATTCAATTAAAGATAAAAATATGTTTAGGATTAAGCCATACACGTGGGAAGAACATCATCGATTGTCTAACGGAGATGTGGCCTTCGCATGCGTGCCAATAAGTAAGAGCTTGACAGCTGCCTACGTCCGACTCCCGAGCAGTCGGAGATTTAAGATTCACTTATGCCACACATGGAGGCACAAAAGTCTATGTATCGGTTTTCGTTCCAATAATCTTTCGTTGATCTAAGATGGTGCCATTGCTAAATACGAGTTTAAATGGTTAAAAATCACACTTAACCGTAACAAGTCTTAAACACACGTTAATTTACAAACGAATGATTTCATCTTTGGCATTTTTTTTCCAATATTTTGTCTTAACATAAATGAAACATATCCTCAAGTTTCCAGGTGGGGTTAAAGCACGAGCGCAAACTATATGATACTCCCTTTTATTCAAAACAAGTGTCGTTTTAAAGAGGTGTACACTTATTAAGAAAGCTAGTGAAATACTATATCTGATATACACTTATTAATTGCATGTTGAATTATTTTGAAAATATAATCTATATAATTAGGACGTGAGAGAAATTAAAGAGTAATTTTGAAAATAAAATTATAAACATGCATGAAAAATTGTGAACGACACTTATCTTGAATAATTAAAATCTCTCTAAAACGATACTTATTTTGGATAGATAAGAGTATTAGAATTAAACTTAAGGCAATTATTGTTAAAATGACTAGAATTAGTCATTTGAATAGTTAACTTTTATTATTTATAAACTTTTTAATATTCTTATATTTAGTCAATATAGAATATTATAATACTCTCTTCAAATATAATTGAGATTGAATATCCAGTTGTCACTTTAAATAAAATTAATAATTACCAGTCCGAGTCGTTGGAACCAAACATCCGGATGGACAACCATTAACTCTAATACAATATTAAAATTGAACTTGAGTCAACTATTACCAAAAACTAGTCATTTGAATAATTAACTCTTGTTATTTATAATTTTTGACATTTTTATATTTAGTGAATATAATATTCCAACACATGTCTCCATTTGAGCCAATATACAAAATTATCAAATTTAATAAAGTTATTTTGCTTCCATTAAATGCTCTGTCTAGCTCCGTATTGAAGGCAATGGAATAAATAATATCTTCGAAAATCTTAAGCAAATCTTAATTAAAATTTCGAAGAGCATCTTTTCAGCTCATGCTTTGTGGTTTTGCAGAGAGAGAGAGAGAGAGAGAGAGAGAGAAGAGAATCAAAAAAAGTACAAAACAAAGTTTTGGAGGGATTCAGACATGGTGATGGGTGACAGTGCCCAACTTGGGTCTTGCTTTGTCAGAACCCTGAAGCCAGACAAAACGCACAAAAAGCAAATAAACTCAGAATATCACCTAATCTAATTACTTGGAAGGTTAGACCTTTCCTCAGAAAGAGGGATCAGCTAACCTTGACAGCATCAAACAATTACATCGGACTACGAAGTTTTCCATTTTCCTTTTAGACACAGGCTCCAATTTCCTAATTCGGAAACCTTAAAAACCCAAAAAGAAAAGGCAAACCAAATTCTGACCACCTTGTCTTTTTTCTTCGCTGTTTGACTTTCTCTTCTCCACATCATCATTTCATTTTACACGTTGTTTCGCAGGGAATCTCTCTGCCCCATCACAGCCCTGCATCCTTTCTTTATTGACCTTTTTGACCCCAATCATATTCATTAAATATTAGTGATTATTAATATTATAAATAATTAAAATGAAATTTATTTATTAAATAATAATAACAATTAAATATCATCTTTATAATTAATCCAACTAAAGATTTCATCGATAAGGCATTTAGATTTTTCAAAGTTATAATGGAGTTGTAAATTTTCGGTTAAAGACAACCGATATCTGAGAGAATATTTTTTTTCTTTATAAAAACATGACTTTATTTTTAGACTATTTATATTATATAATCTCTTCGTACTTGGTAGTAACAATTAAGGTTGTTTTTTCTTCTTCTTTTTTAAAATATGAAATGCAATAAACCAGGTAATAAGAAAGTCCCCGAGGTTAGTTCAACTACATTATGCTTATGAAACGGGTGCTTTGAAATTCTTGTTATTATGATGCATGTTTCTAATATTAAATAAATTATTAAATATACGTAATATTTAATAATTATATTTTATTCTATTATTACGGAGACGGATATTTTCCGTCACTTTGTCTCCACCCCCCAAACCTTAATTAATACCAATTCGGGTTATTTGGGGATACAACCGCCATTCCACAAATATAGGGGCTAAGCTGCGTCTCTTAAAAAAATTTATTTCCTTTTTTGTCCTTTCTATTTTCAGGAAAAAAATAAACCAGAAATTTCCATTAAAAGGGATTAGGATTTCGCGGTCTCCACGCGTCATCGAGCTACAGGACCACTGTACGGTCGCTAGTTTAATAAAACAAAGTGACGAAGGAACGATAAAGAAATACAAGAAAATCTCCGATTGGTCCACGTGACATGTAAAGGTGCGAAAACCAGCAGCGGGTTTCTATAACTTGGAAAGTGGAGGTGGAAAACGGTTTTAGCTTCCTCAGTAGTATCTCACAAGGGCTTTCCTTGTACAACTTCTTCGCCTGAGTCCTCATCCATTTGTCTCCATTAGCACCATCACCGAGTAAGCTTCCTTTTTTCCTTCTTTTTCTTTTTCCTTTTTCCATTTACAAGCTATAAAGTTCTCCGATCGCTCTCTCTCTCTCTCTCTCTTTTCTTTCTCTTTCTTTTTTCTGGTTTGAGACTGTGTTTGGAGATTTGAAAAACTGTTAAGAAATTATGAGGATGCTGATTGATAGAATATTACTTCTTGTTTTGCATAATATTATTACGCCAGAAGGATCTAGAAGGAATTTTGGGTGAAAAATGGGGAGAGGAAAGATTGTGATAAGGAGGATAGATAATTCGACGAGCAGGCAAGTGACGTTCTCGAAGAGGAGAAATGGATTGTTGAAGAAGGCGAAAGAACTTGCGATCCTTTGCGACGCCGAAGTTGGAGTCGTCATCTTCTCTAGCACCGGCAAGCTCTACGATTTCTCTAGCACCAGGTCACCTCTCTTCTTCGTTCTTTGTACTTTTCCGCCTTTCTGTTTTTTTTTTTTTAATACCGTTACCGTCGATACTTTTGGATTTTGGTTATTATTGAGAGCGTACAATCTAGGTTATGTGAATTATCTGATTCTCTTGTCATGTGTCGTTCAAGATCATACTCCACTTAATTTTGTCGTAGACTTAAAGTGTGGAGATTATCTGTTGCTGAAAATTTAGTCTGTTTCGATCATGAAGTCACCAGTGACTTTGGAGTAGTGCTGTTTATGGTGTGAGCGAGGCGATTATGTGTTGCTTGTGTAGGTGCTTGACTTTCTTTTTTTTTCTTGTTTTCTTTTTTTTTTCCTCATGAATTTAGGAAAACATTCAATTAGATGAGGCCTATTTATATATAGAATATTTTTGAGTGAACTGTAACCTCATCGGTCACACAAGATGGTGTGCATGTGTAATTATATCCATAGCACACTTCTATGTATCTATATACATGTAAGTGTATTAGGAATGAGATAAGGAGTTATATATTACTCGTGTAGATGATCTAGAGCAATTATAACCATGTAGTAGTTATAGTTATTAGGAGGGTTTAAGGTCGCGGAGAACTACAATTATTAGGGTGCCAGAATTACCTTAGTCCAAGGGTTTTCTGGAATTCGCACTGTCAAGTTGATAGTTCCTTGAAGCTGATCTAGTTTCCGAATTCGTTTCCCAGCAATATCATAGTTTATAAAGTTTATTAGGTATATTTTACAAACGTTATATCTCTTGTGGAACTCCTTTCTTAAGCCAAAATTTGAATTTCCAGGACCAATTGGTTATTAAAATGTGATACGAGGTCCTATGTGGATTATACAATTGGAGCATAGGTGCTGAAGATTGAAAATTACATTTCCACTTCACAGAGGTCACAAGTTTTCTTTACGTTCGGATAATTTATACCGTGAACCCTTTGGTTCTCTATAATCTGATTTGGAATGTTGAGAATTGGCAGTGCTGAACATATGTAGATTTCTCAAGGATTCAGCGCATTTTTTGTTTTATTAAGTAAATTGACTGTACAACCAAGATCCCTTGCAAAGCATAAGTACCATCCCAGAAGGGATCATCCAACTTTAGAGCATCCCGTCCACAAGTACACTGAACGAATTATCTAACTATTCTTATTTCGTACTTCTATCGTTTAAGCGTTAAAGGGAAAATATTCAGGCTCTTTCACATTAAGTTGTCCAACAGTAAGGGCAATTCCTTGAATTATCTGTGCTTTGTTGTCTTCCCTTTGGTTAGATTTTGAACTAGGCTATTCCTTATGATAACTGTAGTGGGGAGATAAAAACTATACGCAAAAGAATGTAGATTCCATACCCTTGAGTTCCATTTATAGAGTGTTATTGAATGATATTAGTCACACATCAAAATTCCAGTGATAAAGGGAGAGAAAATGGATTGGTCTTTAGCAATAGTTGGTTTCTAACTCAATCTTTAGAGGTGTTGCATATATTCCTATACTGTTGAGTCAGGCCAAAAAGATCGTTAATTAGTCAAAGATATTCGAACCATACTTTTTGACCCTGGAAAGGAGTTATATATAACCCTATAGAACAACTAACTGTATTAAACTAAGCAATTTCGGACTCTACCTTTTTGGCATTAGTTAATTTTGTTTGGGAATCAAATGCGTCAAAGAATTTGTCGAAGATACTGTAACCATACTGGAATACAGCGACTAATTAAGAACATTTTGACCAGCGGCTTTCTTTTTTCTAAACTACAGATCGAATAGCTTATAAAGCTATAGCAATTCTAGCTTTTTTATTCAATCTGTAGGACTCTACGTTTTGGCCTCAGATATATATTTGTTTGCGAATCAAATTGTTCAAAGAATTTGCAAATATGTACCATTAACTAAAATTTTTAGACGACTGACTTCTGCTTTGCTGGACCTTGAAAGAAGTATGAATTATGTGCATTGTCACCAATGTGAAACATAATTTTGTGAGGAAAGAAAAACTCAGCTAGGATCTCGCACATCATCCTAACTACAATTGGATAATTGCTTGTGTGTCTATTAAAATAGTCGCTTGAAAGGTCTAATACATGCAACAAAGTTTTTAATAAATCCTCGATTTATATGGAGAGGAAAATAGTGGAAGGATGAGAAAATGAAAGAACAGTGTTATCAATTCTTTTGAAACTAAAGTTACAGTGCACAAGCGAGTATCTTTGAATGTTCGAAAGAGCAAGAGTTGCCAGATAACTAGAGTTAACCAGACTGGATGACATGATGGGGACGCAGAATTTACACGATTTGGTGTTTGTCAATAGATTATGTCGATAGTTGGTCAAAATTATTTGGATTGCAATTTCCCCTATAAGAAATTAACTACCTAGATTCAGGATAGGGTGACTCAGTTTGCAGAAGCAATTAATGAAAGGGCTAACATTTGATTCTGGAACTGCTTTCCAGGATTGCACGAAGTATTTTCTGTCGTTTGATAAGCTTAGGGTTGTATGATGCTTTACCCAAAAAATAAGTACCTGGAGTGATGCTGATAGACGATTGTTCTTCTTCAAATACGAACTACAAATGGTAGATTACAAGACTAACAAATTTAATAAGCCATGCAGATTTTGTCTAAAATAATCATCATTAGCAGCTGTCTAAAGTTTTATCAGACAAAAGAAAAGTAGGGTATAGTTCTCCAGCTTATGTCCATTCATTTCTTAATCAAGATTCAGTAAGTATATGCCCAGGTGGTAAACATAGAGACAATAACATCTAAAAGCTTAATTACTCACTTCGTAATACAAATTTATGATAATGCTAAATTGCAAAGTTATTTAGATGTGAATCGTAAAAAATTCTAATGTACATACACATGTGTGTGCGTATATATGTATATATATGTATGTATGTACGTATATATTGTTGCTGGATATATGAAAATGAACAATGACAAAAATTAGACGTACAATGTATGTCTTAGCTAGGCCCACTCGACAGTGGTGGTGCATATTGCCTTACTACCTCTATTGTTACAAATAACATCAACTGCAGCCTAGAGGTGGTCATTAGTTATCTCCCAAACATGCCCCTTCAGGGCAGCGTCCAAGACTTTATCTGTCGTCAAAACACGTCCATTTGCATCCCTTCCGACCGTGAAACCCTAGTAGAAGAAGGATAGGGTCATCTTTCAAATGTAGATTACCTAAAAGTAAAAAAGAAGCTTATCCATTAGTTATTATTAGGACGCCAATCCTTGAGCCCCATTAGAGGGTTTGCCTTATTGTAATGGCGCAGGAACTATCCTTTTCTCTTTTTTTAATGGCATCAAGTCTTCCTCATATCAAGTATTATAAAAAACACTCGACGAGGTGTTGTAGAAAGCACAAGGCTACCAGCTCATGCAGGTGGCCCCATCAACTAGGAATCTACATGGCCTTCTTCACGCATGGCTGTATGCACTTATTATAATCACCTACGTTATCTATAATTAGTTTGATGCCACACTATATAGTCATTCAACGAACTGAAGTTGTAGTATTCAACTTGTTTACTTAGCCTATGTCGATTCAATTCCATCCATAAACTCCTCTTCCCATAAATAGGGACTTAGTTCTTTATATTCTTTCTTTTCTTTTGAACCTGCCGTACGATGATAGAATTCATTGCGAGTTATACATCTTATATCATGATTTCCTTGAATGCAGCACGCAATCTCCATTATGCTACTCATGAGAAGAATTTAGAATGCATGGTTATTGCTGATGGGCACCAAGTGATACATTAGCTAGGATAATATAGTGTATTGTCTTATCTGGTTCCAAACTTTTCACATGGTGCCGAGATTTGAAGTGTCGATGCCTATGCTAATATTTTTTGTCCTGTTTATTGATTATTTGTCTACACGTGTGAACTAAATTCATTGATAATTTTATATTTACCTTTTGTTTTCAATTATTTGTTTTATGGAATAATTTGGTGGGAAACTAGACATTTGGAACCCAACCTTAATCGTATCCCCTTTGCAATGGTTAAGTCCTTTCTTAGTTTGGCGACATTGACACACCCAGTGCCAAGATGTTGGCAGTAGTTTTTGGCGAAATACAAGTTATTTCACCAAACTCTTAACTTGAACAAAGAACAAATACAAATAATCCAAGAGGTCTATATAGTTAAATACTTAATTAAAAAAACTTAATTTTTTTAGCATAGAATTTCTTTATAAAAATTATGAACATTTTATAATTCGATATAAAATTTAAGTAGTATTAACTTTGATAAAATTAACAGCAAGTCTGATTTAATTAGTATTAGAATATTCGAGAAAATAACAGTGAATTAACAAGTTATAAACGCAAGCCTCAAAATTCATATCAAAATGACTTTTAAAAAATGCTAATACCACAAGGAATATAGGTATCAATTTTTAGAATATTAATTTGTATTGGCACCCTAATTAAGTTTCCCTAAATGCAGTAACTTGCTTAAACTTCCAGATTTTGAGCATCTGATGAAGAACAGAATTATCCGAACTTAACTAAAAACATAAAAAACTCACACCTTAATTCTAGCACATAGTTATTTTAAACTATATTTCCATGTTTTTCAAACATAGCTTTCATCTTAAGGTGTCAGAAAGATTGATTTTCTTACCAAAATTGGCAGTCATTAGATTGCGAATTCGTTGAGGAGATAGTTCATAATATTGCCTTCTCATGAATAAAAACTAGCCATTGGGTATTAAATAATTCAGTAGTTATGTTACAGACAAAGGACGATCTAATAACCGAGAGAGGATTGTGAATGGGTTAGTAAGGCCTCAAAGTTCATTGGCAGTGTCCAAAACCAAGTGTGATTTATAAGTCAAGTCAGGGGCCATTAGAAATCGTTCAAACCATAGCAAATGATTCTTTTACCGTAAACTAAAACATTGTGTTGGGTATATAGAACTTCCTAAACATCTACAAAGCAAACATAGAGCGAATTTAATGGCTATCTCCTAAAGTTTGATCTTTGCTTTGTAAATTTAACCCTTATATATATCTTGATAATTATCGTTTATCCCACATGTTAGTTATTTCACAAATCTTTTAAAATTTTCAACAATACATTATTTTAGATAAATATTGATTAGTAGATGAAACACGAGAAGGAGAATGTATGAATTCACCTTTTGTCTTATTTAAAATTTAATTCTTGAATTATTTAGTGTAATATAGGAACTTTGAAATTTCATGCAAAATAATAATATAAGATAATCATTAAATAAAAAAAATAATAACAAAAGAGGGTAAAGAAAGAGATACAAATTTGATTTATAACGGCTCAACTAAAATCTCTCATCCTATTTCTACTTTTCTTACTCACACCAATAAATTAAAGTTCATATATATTGCACACAACTCAAATATTATCTAACTTTTCAAAGCTCTTGACCACTCTGCTGTGCTTAACATACTTCTAACAACTCTTACATGGCATATTATACTCAAAATAGTTGGTAATCATTATAACAATTAATAACAATAGCATTAATCAATTATATTATCACATTGGTTAATTAATATGATCCCAAACTTGCAACAAAAGACATTAGTCGGCTATATTGTTTGGTCAATCAACCTCTTTAAAATCATGATACTGATTACCTAAATCTTCATATTGATTAATCTTTTTGAAACAAGTTCTTAAAAAGTTTTAAACTCTTTAAAAAATCAAAATGAACTTCTTTGATTGAGACTTTATCTAAAACTATTTTTAAAATTTTCAAAATTTATCTAAAAATCAAGATATAGTTTTTCAAACCTTTCCAAATCTCTTTTTAATTATAATAATATATACAACATAACCTAAGTGCAAAATGCTTATATAATAATTAAACCCCAAATCATTAAAATTACCAAAATAAAATTATAAGAAGATTACTATAATTTTCTTAAATTAACATGTTTGATTCCTCCAAGTTCTTGATTTTGTACTCAAATTTCCTTCAAACTCTCTCAAATTGCATATACAATCCACTTTACTCATTTTCTTTATGTTTTGATTGTTTAATTAATTCAATTAACAAATTACTTCACTTTACCTTTTCTCCCATATTACCTTAAGAATATTTAAAAAAAAAACATTAACATTTTATCATTATAAAATTATAGATTAGAACTTCGCAAAATCAAATAATAAAAAACAAAACATGACAAAAAATTGTATAAAAAGTAAACAATGTTATAAAAATAAATAATAAATTTTCAAACTTGAAAATAGATGAAAAAAAGAGTTGTCATGCACTTACTAAATTTGATATTTCATACATATCATATCATCTTACATTTCTTACAAACATTCCAATAACATAAGAAAAGAGAATATATTTTATAAACATTGTTTATATTTGTTAGACATTTGTACATACTGGAAATGTTGAGAACAAAATTCATACTTATAAATTATAATTTGACCTATGACTTGATAGCTTGTTTTGAGTTTTGCTAATAAAGTGAATATTATCATAATTACACTTATTTTAAACAGTATCTTTGTTGTTAAACATTGCTCAAAATAGCTTTATAATATTAAAATTAGGAATAATGAATTCTCAAGTACCGAACTTTTTAATTTTTTTGCATATCCAAATTTTCAAATTTTTATAACTTTAACCTCTCATTTCAAAATATTAATTTTGTTAATATTTTACTAATTTGACTAACAAAATCAATTTTATCTATAATATGTAAACTTCTACATGAAAAATTAATGATCAACTAAACATTCACGTAAAGTGAAACACTAACTCATTACCTATACTGATAACCCATTACTCATAACCAACTTGATTCTAGGGTGAGAGGCAATAAAAGCTTTAGCATATGAACCGGTAAAAATTGTAATTTTCAACCTTAAGAATTCTTAACTTGGGAAACAATTCTAGGAGGAAGCCGCTAAGGGAGGTAAAATTTTCCTAGACATCAAACTTATAGATGTTGCTTTCAACAATCTCATTCAGGTCTGTTTAAGTAAAACTTAACCTTCCTTATGTAATGTTAAGAGAATTGGACAAACTTGAACACATAGAAAATACTGAACTTAATTAAACAAAATTCGTTTTCCAAAATAATTGATGCGAGGTTTGAAACCTTTGAAAGTGAAGCTTCGAACTACCACACCTTATAACATGCAATCTTTTAAAAGTACTCGGACTACACCTTTTAGCTTGGGAAAACCTACAATCGAGAGCTTTCGAAGAAAAGAGGAAGCTCCACTATTAGCTAGCAGTATTTAACTCCCACTCTTGCAAAAATACTACGTAAATAATAAATAATAAAATGCAATAATAAGCACAAGAACTAATTTTAAAACAATCCTTTATTACTTTTCCAAAAGTATATCAAAGAATGTTAATTCTAAATATGTTTTCTTCCTCTCTCTCTTTTCCAAAAGTATATCAAAGAATGTTCACTCTCAATATGATCTCCTCTCTCGCTCTCTCTCCCCTTTAGGGCAAGCACTTTTGACTTTACAATTTAAAATCCTAACATACATTTAATTATGAGAGATACATCAATATTTATTAAAAAAAACTCTACTATCTTTAGATAATGTTTCACATAATCTTTATCTTTTAGAGTTGATATATATTTACTACAATTTTATCCACCACATTATTCAAGATCTCCCTTAATCTTTATTTATAAAGGTCTCGTTTGATTGGCGGAAAAGTAAATTGAATTTGAAATGTGATCTTCGAGAAATAAATTTATAGAAAGTAAAGATATTCATATATTTGGATACTTATAAGAACTATAATAAGAAAGTTAGGTAGATTCTTATTATAGTGTTTAATATACAACAATTTTTTATAAAATGTAACTTAATTTTAATTTGTGTTTCTAATTATATCTTTACAAACCAAATAAAAATTAAAATCGTTACATAAAGAAAAATATGAATATAAAAATTGTTGATTGAAACTTTTGAACAAAAATATTCAAAATCTTACTAACGGGAGAACAATAAGAATAATTGAAGATAATAGTATAAATATCGATACATATCAGACTAAAACTGATACGAAATAAAAAGTAGGTCGTACAGGATTTAAATACAAGTTAATACTAGTTCGTTTTAAATAGCACCAGTCGGTATTTAAGATAATGGCCTAATACCGGTCAATAACAAAAATTAAAAAAAAAAGAGAACATTACTATCTTTTAAAGTTGATGTATATTCACTGTATCTGCCACATCATTCAAAATCTCCAAATACTTTTGTAACACACTAATTTGGTTCAATACTTACCTCCATCAAGTCCATTAGTTATGATTTACCTACTTGAGCATACATTAAATCCTTAAAGCTCTTACTTCCCTCATATTTATTATCTAGCTAACCTTTAACCCAAGATTTATCTTAAGCTATCAATTTTACATCTTGTAGGCATCAATGCATACAAACTTATTGTCAATGCTCATTTTTCTTGCTTACAACTCTTTGCCTTGCTCCATCTTGTTGAGTGCCAAATATTAGCTAAAGCTTGCCAACACTTGTACAATTTTGTAATTTAAACTTAAACGTGTTAACACTTATATATACAAGCATTACAAAGCGCCCCATAAATTGTGTAAGAGAATTGGGCAAACTTGAACAAATGGAACAGACTAAACTTGATAAAACAAAAATCGTTTTCCAAAATAATTGACATGAAGTTTGAAACTTTTGAAAGTGAAGTTTCAAACTACCAACATCTTATAAAATGCAATCTTTTAAAAGTACTCAGAGAATACACCTCTTTGCTTGGGAAAATCTACAATTGAGAGCTTTCAAAGAAAAGAGGAAGCTCCACTATTTGCTAGCTTTCCATAGGGAATTCATTCCTACAATTATGGGATTTTTTTTCAAACCTTAAAATATCAAGGAATTGAAATGGTTTCGTGAATGAAGTAAAGCTCTCTATATATACCAAAAGTCTTGCAACATCAAGCCTAGAATTAAGTTTTTTACGAGTACATGAATTATGAGTATGGACCATATGTATAAGTACTAAATTCGAGTTGAGTTTAGTGTTTTACTTAATGCAAACAATAAATTAATCATTACTTTTCTTCATAAAAGCTTACATCAGTAACAAAAATGAATCTATTTACCAAATCCACAAAATATTAATAGAACTAATAAACTTACAAAAAAAATTAGTCACAACAATTTTTAAAATTTAGTCACTAAATTTAAAAAATCTCAAAAAATTATCCCATTGAAATTATTTAATAAAATATAAAACATTTGGCAAAATATTTTAATACAAATGATATAGTTCACTAATACAATGTATTTATTAACATAAGTTAAAAATTAATACGAGATCCTTTTTTTTTTCTTTAAAGGTTTTCATTACTGACATAACTAATTCAAATAAAAAAAACATTTAACAAGTGCAAATATCTTTTTACTCTAGAATGCAATCTTTCACTCTAGTGCGTTGTTCATAACATTATGACAAATAGAACATATTAACTTTTGACTTAGTAGGATGAGAAACAACTTAATGCTTGATGGGAAACCATTTCACTTTCTTGAGATTTTAACCAGAACTGCAAACTTTAGACTTATCAATAATAGGGTCATTAGATTCACTTCCCTTAAACCGAGTCAATATAGAACCTTTTGGCCCAGCAAGTACCTAGAGCGAGGTAGATACTTATTGATAGCCCTGCAAAATATTTTCCTCTCTTAGCAGACCTAAAGGCTTGTGTGCACCAATCATTCACCACACTTGAAAGATATTACAGCTTGCTGTGAAGCTGCATGGATGATCAACACCAATCAACAAAAAAATGCCTCATGCTGCATGAGGCCTTACCTAGATTATAATAAAGGAAAAGGAAAATAGACACAACATGTTCAAGCACGATGCTTTTTGCAGGGTAAGAAAAAATAATGATTAGATTGTGCTACAAACATCACAGTAGAAAATAATTGCAGAAAACAGAATAGAAAGAAGTTTGATATTAGAATCTATCTTATAATGTGCATCTGTCAATGCCATGGCACTAATGCGCATTTTCCGGCTTCTTAATATGGGTTCCTTCTTGTTCTTTAAATACTGTGCAGAAAAATTTTACATAAGCAAAAACAATTGACCATTTAACCTTCAAATTATATTTCCAGCTGTCTGGTTCATGAATTTTAACAGTCCCTGCACACATCACATCAGCTTTTCTGATACAATGTTAATTTTCTCTTACAGCATGAAATCAGTAATTGAAAGATACAACAAAGCAAAAGAAGAACATCAGACGGGGAGTCCAACCTCTGAAGTAAAGGTATGTTATCTATTCATGTTTGATCAGCTCAAGTAGAACTGAATGGTACTAAGTGAAACTGCTAACAATTTGGGAAAAAAGAACACTTTCTAGCTTCTTCATTCATGGTGACCAGTATTACTTCGGTCCAACAGAAATAGTCTTTGCCTTGCAGCCACATGTGCACAATCAAGTATAGGGAGCAGTACCTTCATACAAAAATGTCAAGGCCAAGACTGTTCTCAAATTCTATTCTAGGATCCTAATTTAGAGGGAGTAACGAGTAACAACCTTTTTATATGTTAAGAACAAAAAATTTAGAAGCTTTCCCTCTTTAGGAAAGCACAGGATCTCTGGTAAGCCTGGTCCCAAGATCTTTGGCTACTTCATAATCCTCAATGTTAGTTGTTAGAATCGTAAAATAAAACAAATGAACCCCAGCCAATGAGGCTTCTCTTTCAAGAGTAAGCCAAATACTAGATTTAAAACAACATGTGGCTTTAACCTCTTAGAGGTGGCATGCTCATGTCAAGGCAAAGCATCCACAACCCTCAGCCTAGTTACAACTTTCCAACAATATCACAGAAAACATGATCTCATCACTACCAATGACATGCTCTGACCATCCATCAGTAATGATGTACGGTTGATTTTTATGCACACAAGTCTATTATTTATCAGGTATCATTGGACAATCTGTAACACCAAGTTCTAAATCTGTTAAACTATCATCATTGGAAATTGGACAAAAGAGGCCAGTTAATGTTAGCAACTCCATTCATTCATGAATATTCTTCATGGTTTTGCAATAGTAGTAGTTTGTCTTACCTTAGTCATTTAGAAAATGTTTGTGTTGAGAATTCTGCAATTTACTTCCCAGTTTTGGAAAAAGGAGGCAGCAATGTTGAGGCAACAACTGCAAACTTTGCAAGAAAACCATCGGTATAACTCTCTGCTTTGATTATTGATTTCTTGTACTTTTGAAGTGGAATATAGTGCTGGAAAACATAGTTATCTACAGAAATTGCTACTGCTAATGGTTTTCAGTACCACGTTAGACACTCAAAAGGCCAGCCCTCTCACACAAAAGAAAGTATCCTCGGAAACAATTCAGTTGCAGGCCTTCAGTCACTGCAAAGAATAAAACCAGAATCCACAAAGTTGGGGTTGTTATACAAATTTCTGGGTTTGACACGTGTACCAACCTAACACCCCCAACCTCAAAATTTCCTCAAAATTGCAGACATTTTGACTTTGAGCTTAGCCCAAATTTGAGACGACCACTCTTGACAAGTTACCTGAGCTTGCATGTTTATACAGGAAATTGCTCCTATATGCATGTCCACCTTTGCATTATACAAGCAAAAGAACAAAAAAGGCAGATTGTGCATGTCTAGCATGATAATGTTCCTTTTACAAGTAAAGCAATATCCAGTGATCATAAGCGATGTAAAAAGATGAAAGAACTTCACTTGGATTTCAAAATTCGCTGCATCTTGTGCACACTCTAGATCCCCAAATTTGAATCATCCATCCACACATAAGACTCCTAAACATGTATTTCATTACTTCGAAACTCATAAACACGTGATTTCCATAAGTGCATGAGCAACATAGTTTCATATTTTGAGTTCATGCTGCTGTAGTCACTATTTCATTCAGCCATGGTAAGAGGTTCAGAAGTTGGCATATCCAAGCCAGTAATCCCCCCGAACAAAAATAAGATCCCAGAAAATTAAATAATATACTTTTTTTGTTATAATAACTCACCCAGGTCTTTTGAACTTTTGAGAGTTGTATGCACTTTCAATGTTGCTGCCTTGAAAATGAACCCTCCTCAAGCACCCTATAAATGACTATACATATACAAACAATAGAAAAACATATATAGTTTCTTGTTATATACACACTCAACATCCGGATCACTGATATTATCATCCAAAAGGCAATTTATTTAAATATATTCAGTAAATAGAGACTCTGCTGAAAGGAAAGAAAGATGCTTCTGTACCATCCTTAGTGTGATTAGCAAACACGAGCATCCCATTGACCATAATTTAAGAATATCTGGCACAGGCGGATAATGGGAGAAGAGCTTTCTGGCTTAAGTGTAAAGGACCTACAGAGCTTGGAGAACCAATTGGAGCATAGTGTATTCGGCGTACGGGTGAAAAAGGTTCAGTCTATCAAATTCCATACTCATAAATGAGGAAATGCATGTAACAATTGATGTACTTTGCTTCTTCAGGATCAAATATTAATGGATGAGATTCAAGAGCTAAACCGAAAGGTATAACATAGATACAATGTCTAGAAATTATCCTTTTAGCTTTTCATAAATCTCTTAGTCAAGCACTTAAATGTTGACGTTTTTGTTATCAGGGTAACCTCATTCACCAAGAAAATCTGGAGCTTTATAAGCAGGTAACCCTATTCCATAGAGAAACCTGAAACTACCGAAGGCACAGGGTTATGCTACTACAGAATCTTTAGTGAAATCAAAGAGTCATATCAGACATCTTGTTCCACACTCATCAGATTATTTTATTTCCCAGGTGTACGGAACAAGAAATGTTAATGGAGCAAACAGAACTTCACTTCTTATAAATGGTCTGGGCATTGGAGAGGACTCACATGTCCCAATCCGCCCCCAGCTTAGCCAGACACAGCAAGAAAACTACGATACAGCAAGAGCAACAAAATTGGGGTACAATTCGTACATACAACTACTGGTTTCATGATAGCTTCCAAGTAACTTGTCGTCATCTTAATGTCAAAATTTTCATTCATAATTGCAGCAGACTACAACTTGATTAACAAATCAGAAGCATCTGCAGCAAAAGGATGTTGCCTGACTTTAATGGCTCTTGATAGATAATGCTTCTATTTGTGCAAAGTGGTATGTCAGTAACTGATCCCTCATCAGACTTTTAGTTCAACAGTACCAAGAAATACTTAAAGTAAGTGTGTGATTATTGACTAATCCAACCTTATGAAAAATATCGTGTAATAAAGAGGACATGACATTGCACTGCATCGGAGGGTACCATATGCTTGCGGAAAAATACCAATATTCTGAAAGGTTTGAAAAATATAGGAAAATGCATACTATTCTTGATCACTAAACCATTACAATTGAAGGGTGTAAAATAGGGAGAGACAGTAATTACCTTCTTGGTCTCCCATACTCCTTTCATCAACAGCTTAGGAATTTGATCACATGATGACTTGCAAAGACGGGTTTCTGATGTACTCCACAAGGACAGCTAGCATTCTTCCCAGAATCCACAACATTATTAAAAACTAAAAGAAGACGTGAAAAGGGGTAAATTAAAGGGAAGGCAAAACATATTTCTATTAACCAGTAGTTCAAAAATAATAAATAGCAGTAGTTCCATATCTCTTTTTGGGTTGCAAGAGTATGACTACATAAATAAATCAGCGAGAGATTTAACAACTTAATTGAAATATGAAAAAAAAAATCGACATCAGTTTCTAAGAGAAAATAGTGTCTATGTTCTAACCAAAGTTCAAATTTCATCAATATAACTTGAAAAAGGACTCCATATGCAAGGCCCCTGAGCACCACATTACCCAGTATGCACCTCAGTTCATTTACAAATAATGAGGACGTCCATGAAAAGAGTAAGTGTATTTAAGAACATAACACCATATGCAAATAGGAACAGACAGTAACTTATAGGACCAGGGACAGAGAAGGAATAACATCTTGAGCATCAAACAAAATATTATGTGATCCAGAGTAAGGAGTTCTCTTTTTACTTGCAATAAAAGTAAGATGATTAAAAAACGTTGGCCTAGACTTGAGAACTAAAATAGAAAATGGAAATTAAGAAACAAAATTAGTGATTTTAAATGCTCAAATCATCCACAAGCAAGCCATGTCTGGTTTGTTCTCATCCCAGACAACACGAATGTAACCAACCAAATTCTTCTTTTTTGTTCAATTAATAAACAGCCTCTCATTTCCCTAGTGAAGATATATTTTCTGCTAATATTCAAGCATGCTAGTTACTGCAATTGGAACCTGAAAACATATTTTACATGACCATGTGATTGTGGGCCGAGAAGGTCATAATACAAATGATTTAGTTCACCTGACCTTGATAACCAAAATCTGCTGCTCTCAAGGGCTAAGGAATATAAGGCCCGTTAGAGAAGCACAGAAATACCAAATATGTCAGAAAATCTGAAAATTATTCACAAAAATCACTGGCATTAGAACTATATGATAACAATCAAATCATAAGCCAAAGCATATATTTAAACAACTAAACTTGTTTTGTTGTCCTAACTTGCAGGTGTAACTGTGTACATACTCCAAGAAAGGAAGTATGGTAAAAGCAGTAACTTTCCGAGAAAGCTTAACCAGTAATAGTTTACTATGAAGCTCTTCATTTAAAGGAGAGACAACATAGGTTGGGATGCATAATAGAGGGAAAAAAAGTACAATTAACGCTTCATTTTGAATTTCAAGGATGTATAATGCATCATGTCAAATTGGGAACAGGATTCACTTTTGTAGAGCACAATAATGCATTCTGCAACTCGAATCCACTAGCACTTGAGCAGCACACACACAATCAGATGCATTATATCAACATTGTCCTACTCTATTGATCAAGTTATTGACCTTATACAAAATAAAACAAAACTCCTGTTCTGTTGGCAGAAAGTAGAGTCAGTTATGATGATTTTCCACATCAGATAATTCTACCACATCCTTTTGTACAAAACTTTTAGTATTAATACTTCATTAATATTCTCCTAATCTTCATTTTTCAACTGCAAAATCTTTAATAATATCATTTTCTGTATTGGGCTCCATATGTTCTCCTCAATACTATTCATGTGGAAAATAGGTCTTCATTTCTCATATATTCATTGATATTTTCAAGATATAATCATTATAATTACAACATCTCTCCAATATATCCATTCCAGACCAACATTATGGCCTCCGCCCATTCTTCCAAAACAATAATAAGACTGATGAGTAGCATACGCGAGACGCTTCTCATTCATGCATCTACAGCCCTAGATTTCTTTAATTGATTTCTCTTAAGGAAAGAAAAAGAAAAGGAATTAATCCTCATAGCTATTACATCTTATACTCAAACCTAATTCTTCCAGCATAACCAATTTTCAAGTGTACTGGTTGGCTGACATGTTTCTGGCTAAGGGAGTAGTGAAGACAATAGAAACTTTGTTTAGGAGGTTCTTGTGGGGGAAGCTAAACTCAGGAGAAAGGATAATTAAGGTTAGATGGGACGAGGTTTGCAAGGCTAAGAAGGCAGAAGGTTTAGGAATTGTCTCCGTAGCTACCACAAACAAGATATTAATGCTGAAGAAAATATGGCACATTCTGTGCAATGATGATTCGTTATGGACCAAGTGGTTTCACTCTTATATACTAAGAGGGAAGTCATTGTGATCTATGGCCCCTAAAGAGGAGTCTCAATCTTTTTTCATTAACAAGTTAATGAGTCTTGAGGATATTATGGCGCCGAAGGTTAAATGTAGAGTTGGGAATGGGCAGAAAGCTCAATTTTGGTTTGATAATTGGATGAGTCATGGTCCACTGAGTCAAGTTCCTAATGCAGTCCAATAGTGGAGTCATATTCCACTTAATGCTAAGGTGTGTGCTATTATATTTGATAATAGGTGGACTGATGTTCCAAGATAGGTGATTCATCTCATTCCTTCGTATACCCCTAATTGCGGGACTTAGATAAATTCTCCTGGTTAAACCAACCCCCTAATTCCTTTTCAAATAAGGTATGTAGGGAGTGGTTAGCTCAGGGACAATCCTCTATTAATTGGTACTCTATTGGATGGCACAAGTCCCTAAGACCCAAGTCTTCCTAATTATGGTTGGCAATTTTGAACAAAATGACCACCATAGATAGATTACACATTCTAAATTTGGACATTTGTCTCCTATGCAAGAATAATCATGAAACTAAAGATCATCTTTTTTTCCCATTGCCCTTTTGCTATGAGCATTTGGGGGAAAATTAAAGAGAACTGTTATTGGAGATTGGATGGGTTTCTACTTACTATCATAGTGGAAAATCTAAGGGCTTTGAACAATGTCCCAAAAGGGGATAGGGCAATATTCATCATCTCATTGGTTTCTACCCTAGAGGAGATTTGGAAGGAGAGAAATTTGCAAATCTTCACAGGGAAAATGCGATCAAATATAGAGGTATTGAACTCTATTAGAGAGTTGCTCTTTCTTTCAAAAGAACTACCTATGTTCTTTAGGACTCAGGGGTAGCCTAAGAATATTAAATGTGTTATTTGAAAGCTGTTGTTTCTTCTTTCTGTTGTTTTGCTTGTCTCTAGGATGTCGATATGGAGTTGTTTCCTATGATGTATTAGTTTCTCCTATTTTTAGGCGTAGTTGAATGTTTTCATGTACAACTTTCCATCTATTAATTATAAATTTAATTTTCCAAAAAAAAAACATAACCAATTTTCAAAATGTTCATCCTAACAAAAACTTTTTTCTTCTTCTTTTTTTTTCCACTTTATCAAGGCATCAATAGAATAACAAATAAAACAAACTTTAAAATCAAGTGCTAAATCTCTAGCATAAAATATGGAAATATCTAGACAATCAAAACGTGTTCCTACGTTCAACTACAGAATGGAGCAAAACAACTAATGTATCTAAATATCTAGCTCATATAGTTTATAGTTAAAAGTATTAAAGATAACTGATAAGAAGTAATGTAGTACGACACATTTTTGATTGTCTAAGTATTAAAAATGGAACCTATATGTTACAGTGCTCTCTCTTTGTTTTGGAAAAACTAGTATCTTGCTTTCTAAAACTAACAGGATTTATCGATCATTTCTATAGTGCCAACAGACAAACATATCCAAAAACATAACCATTTATAAACTTGTCAAGAGATTAAGTTAGCCACTAATAAAGAGTGTGATCAGTAACAATTAATGAGAAGAAAAATGCTTGTCAACATGCAAACAGCCTCTTCAACAATCTAACTACTTTCAATAGTTGGTTTTTCAAGCAACTTCACTAAAAATCTTTTCTGTAATTTGCCAAATCTTTGAATGAATCTCCTTAACGTCTTAACATATCAACAACAACAACAGCAAGCAATTGCCAAAGCACATCCCTTTGCTACCTCAAGAAGTCCCAAAAACAAAGTCCACACTGTGGATCTAACATGATACCACCCAATTGTAGAAACCTTGAGCTATTAGATAATCTAAGAACAAATACTTGAACTCTGAAATAGGCAATACAATGAAGTATGAAATGGAGGAGCTCAAACTAATTTTCAAATAGATTTTTCAACGTGGAATTAATTTGAACAAATTTGATTCTTAGTCCAAAATATAGTTTTATTATATTTTCCTGTTGGTTCATATCACTAAATTTCAACCTTCATCTTGTTAAAGTAGCTCCAAACCTTTTCCCTCTATAAAAGAGTATGTGAGATAGAACTCAAACTTAATTTATACCCATTAATATATCTTCAACTGATAACTTCTTTTTTTTTTAGAGAAATTAAAAATATATTAAAGAATAAAGGGGTTAACAAAGGAGTATATCAAAGGACCCCTTAATACACTAAACCACTATATTAATACTAATAACTACTGCATAAAATCAAGCCAACTAAAAGTCGTAAAACAAAACGACGACACAAAGGAAACTCGAGTATATCGTTGTCCAATTAGGGTATAACCAATTTCTACTTTCTCAAAACTTTCAGAAACTTCTCAATTCGGATGGGTGAGAAGCATCGTAGTTGGAAAAGGTATCGACATGGCAGCCCCTCTCTTCTTCTCCTTCTTTGTCCGCACTCACTGGAGCATATCTCAGATAAGTCTCCTCATTAGAAGCACTTCGATTCTTAGTGTTTTAGGGCATAACTAACCTTTTTCCCGAAATCTCCAGACTTGGCTGACCAAATGAGTGAACGATGCGCTCTGAGGAAATCTCTCTCAGGTAGGTATCTCAATTTGTTTTGCTCTTTTCTGATATTTTGATCTCATTGTGACTCTGCAATCTAACGGAGAGATAACTATGCGTAATCTAAGAAGGGAGTACTACTCTGCTTTCAACAGGTGAGTCATGATCTCCTCTTGTTTTCGTAAGTAAAGGCGTGATTTGTCATTTGTTTTCTTGAATGAATGAGTTCTCGATTGCTGGAACAGTATTTAGAAAGAACTCTGGTTATGCATTTACTAAGTAATAAGGAGCGGGGACTAGATTCTCCATGTGAGAGCTAGTCCTCTGCTATAGCGAGAGTTCAACTGATATGTAATCAGTTGTTCTCTTATGCTAGCTACGATAAGCTCTATAATAGAGAGTAGGGAAGTAGACTTCTATTCAAACCTTGTGATGTTTCTCTCTTTCCAAATTTCTTGAGTGCATAAGGTAACCGAGATTAGAATAACTACTCTATCAAAATTTGACACATGTAGATGGGGTAATTCTAGTAGCATGTCATAAAAGTTTGTTCGAAATTGGATCAACAGTACTTATTTTTGAGATTTTTGCCCAAATTTCTTAATAGTAATGACACTCAAAGAAAAGATGGTCTCTAGAATCTTCCTTCAGATTACATAAAATGCATATCTTTGAAGAGGGCAGGAATTGTAACCTATCCATTGTGCTGAGTCTGTTCAACATTGCTAGCCAAAGCAGAAAACTAGTTTTAGTTCTACGAAACTTGATCCAAACCATAGAGTACCATTCCAACTCATCAATCATACTAAAAAAACATGGCCTAGAATCAGATTGGTAAGTGGGAAACAAGGTGTGTAGTAGGGTGCATTTCTGAGCTTAGAACCATCAATCAAAAATCGACAAGGTAACTAATTGATGCATACATAACCTAATAACTTCATATATTCCTCTAAAATTCACTAACCAAAGGCAGTGACACAACCCAAAGCTCAACTACATACATAGTGTTATTTGCTGCCTTGAATGCCTTTCCATTTGTAATTTTCCTTTGCATACAAATACTATTAATCTCAACTAGTTGGCACCCCGTTATGCTCCTTGATCATAGGGAAGCTCAAATGCACAATCTTGATATATCCCTACAACTCCTAATTTCTTGCTTGCCTATTAGTATTGCATTGACTTCAAGACCCGGTAAGAGAAAAAATTCTAGCAACAACTAAAATACTATAGACATCAACAATCCATCAGCATACTATCACTGAAGTCACTTGCAACACTCAGAAGCCGAAAAGATCAATATTAACACGAAAAGACTAACAAAAAGGGCAGACTTTCAAGTTGCAAGTGAAGTGTAAAAATATGAAAACGGGGTAGAAAGAATTTAGAGATTTGGAAACTAATATGTTTGTCTGTCACCAGAAAATTATTTCCAATCATACCTGTTCAAGATTATCCCTAGCAAAGAAACCAAAAATGAAGAGTAATAAAATAATTAGTAATACAAGAACTATAATATTTAATATTTTATGCGACTTTCAAGATTCAATTGGTTCATATCAACACGGATGAAATTATAAAACCGAACTTTGGCAAATTAAGGATTTTCCGACAAACCGCACAAACTTAACTTCTAAAAACATGGTGAGAGTGTAAGCCAATTCGGATGTCAAAAATGTCAACAGACTGCATTGGCTAAAACACTTAACTATGGCAGAATCACCGTGCTAACTCTTGCTCTCTAATAACAGACAATATCAAGCAGTAAAATATGGTAAAGATAAACTGCCTTAAATGCGTAATAACATCTGGATAAGAAAAATAGAGAAAAAGATACCTCAAATCGCGTTGAGACGTTAATATCTTCATTTCTAAACATAGTGTGAATAAATTCCAGTTCTCTTCCAAGTTCCGATCTCTTTATCCTCCAATTATCAGCTCTTCTGCACATAAATAATCTGAAAAATAAGAATCAAATCCAAAATAAAACCACAAAAGTAAAGTAGAAAAGAAAACAAGTAAATATGTAACCAACTATTAGAATACAACCAAGCAAAATCATACTGCCTCGTTTTGCATCAAAGAAAACTCCGGAAACCAAATCGCAAAAATCTGAGTGCTGCAATGGACCTAAAATAGGGTTTCTAGTTCAACTTTGCTTCATTTTTTCACACTTTCTCGACAACCAGACAGATGTTAACACGAATATGGAAAGTGGACACCAAAACAAGAAAACATAACAGTACATTAAGGATCCAAGCGATTACTTACAAGGAATAAACCAGCATTGAAGCCTGAACCGTAAACTCCAGAAAACAAACAAAAGCATCTTGTTTAAGTTCTCGAAAATTCTTAATCTGCAAAACGAAGTAAAAACTGAAGAATCAGATCCGTCAACAAATCGTGATGGGAACAAGTAGAGAAATCTAGAAGAAAAAATAACAAAAACCTGTACCTTCTGGAGGAAAAAGTAGAGAAATCGAGAAGGAGCAAGAAAAGAATGGAGGGAGTGAGCGTCTTATGGGGGAAACCAAAATATCTGAAATAGTTAGGGTGTTTATATAGTGTTGAGGGTGTGGGGGAGGAACGATGGTATTGGTACTTGGTATGCCCCCACTTGATCAATTCACGTAATCAAAAATTAAGTCAATTAATCGGAGGTTAATTGTGATATTTATGGAGTTCGACCTTTTTTCCAAATATTTTAATATGTGACAGAGCGGCACACAGGTTTCGAAATCTCCTAGATGGATTTTTCCATTTCGGGGACAGCTACTGCTTCATGGTTGCAAGCATTATGGTTCCTTCTAGAGTCAGCTTCAGAGTTTTCATTCTCGGCTCCCGTTGGGAGAAAAGAAATTTTTTCTTAATACCAAATATTAATAATTATATTATTTTTCGGTGTGAACATCAAATTTTCAAATTTAAAGTGAAATGTAAATATCTTTATTTATATTAAGGCATCAACTATTTTGACATCATTTAATATAACACACAAGTGAATTTATTTAAGATATTTAATTTAAATTTTTAATTTTTAATATTAAATTTTTAAATACTTAAAATATTGCATTTATTAATTTTAATTAATATTAGTTATCTACTAAATATTGTATAATTAAATTTATCAGTCACATTAATTAAAATAATATTTTAATTTAGATATAATTGCAAAGAAAACAGAGGTTAGTTCTTTTATTGAGCCGGGATCTTCGACTAGACCGCCGCAGTACTAGAGCCGTCAGTGAAGCCGTGTGGCTAACGGGGTTAGGCAAACCTATCTTTACCAATCGAAAGGATGAAAAGGGACACGTTTCGACTTCCGCGCCAGGTTCCTTCCAACAACTAAAGGACACGTTTCGAAGTCCAAATCAATCACCCATGATCGTACGTGGATTAGCTCTTATAAAGCGCCTGTTTCAAATAAATAAAAAGAGAACACGTAGCAACTGCCTTCGCCTCTCGTTTACTAATTTGTTATACCCAAGTTCTGAATTCTATACTCCCCACGCTTTTTCGGGAATATTAAGATATGACCAGTAAACATTACGCTTCCTTTTCTTGTAGCTGATGTTGGTCTGGTTGGGTCTTTTTTATTATTATGTTTTTAAAAATGTCTCCTTTTTATTCTTGCTTTGTTCAAAGCTCTTGATTAAGTACAAGATATTTAGGCTAAGTGTTGTGACGTGTACCTTAGATATTTAGCGAAGGGGGTGCTTTGAGGTCTGGTACATTTCTTCCTTTTTAATAGTTTTTTCTTTTCTTTTGTCACGTGAAAGCTCTATTGGGATTAACATGTTCCAGAGTTAACCGTGTCGCATCAAATTAGGACGTTGAGGCAATCAACCAATGAGATTGAGAGACATGAGAAATCGGATCTCTGTCGACGACTCAACTAGGTAGCTTGCAGATAAGTTTGATATAAAATCGCGCCTTTACCCAAAGTTAACAGAAGCTCCAACTGAACACTTTTGAATAGATTGGGCATCCTCTCATTTCAGAATTTTATATTTTGAAATTTCGTATATAACAGAAGCTCCAACTGAACACTTTTGAATAGATTGGGCATCCTCTCATTTCAGAATTTTATATTTTGAAATTTCTTTTTTAATTATATATAATATTATATGGTCGGGTCGACCGCACAGGTATGGGCCGATCGGTCCACTCCTACTCCTCGCCAGGCCCAAGCCCGATACACGCTCCCTACAACCCATCAGCATGAGAACTTTTCATGCAGAGACAGAACTCTACGTTGAAAACCTAAACCTAATTGCAGAACCATATATAAGGTATTATTCTCCCATAACTGAGGTAACGGAATCATAACCTAGCTTA
>JANZLD010000002.1:6435607-6446112 GCA_026413575.1 Erythroxylum carthagenense | reverse complement strand
ATTCTCCCATAACTGAGGTAACGGAATCATAACCTAGCTTATTCTCTGCATTCAGCAGCCTGACCCTCACCAGAAAACTGACTTGAGCGTCGGAGGGGCTAATCGGGACACAACTCCCGACGTGCCTTCACTGTTTTGTAGGTATCTTCGTGCGGTACTCATCACAGAAGGTAGAAGACGATGGACTTCAATGGCAACGCACCGTTTAGCCAAAACCTGGCAGAACCATTATATAATTTAGTTTATTATATTTTATTTACTTTATCTATTTTTATTTAAAATAAGTTAATATTCAAACTTAAATATTTTTAATAAAGCATATCAAATTTATTATTATTAAATGATACATATTATTTTAAAATTTAACATATTTTTATTGAAGTATTGTATTTATCAATAATATAAGTGAATAAAATATAATAAAATTACTTTTATTATTGATATTAGAAGGCCCAAAAGGTTCTTCCAATGTATCATTTTTTGTTCCAGTAGAATTTATAGGTATAGGAAGAAGGCCCATCAAATATAGATTTTTTCTTTTGACCATCTTTCGATTAATGCTTATTCCCTAGATACCGTCATTGCTTCTTCTCTAAAAAAAAGAAGTTCACGACTCGTAGGTCATTTATCTCCATGCAGCATTGCTCTATCAAGCTTTTACCTATTGCAAAAAATTCTCTATTGCTGCCTCCCATAAGAGTTTGGGTAGTATTTTAGCCTCAGTGTGACTGATCATCTTCTTGAACCAACTATTGATTATCACCTTGGTAAGTTATTGTCTTGCTAAATAGATTTTTGTTCAATAAAGAAATCTTTTCGGAGTTGTCCATATCCAGTTCATCATTCAACACTATATCATATCCCTGATATGATAAAATAAGATTAATTGAGATCTATTAACAAGAAGTTGATCTAATTAAGGGGAATTAGTTATGTGCAAGGAGAAATTGGTAACTATATCATATCCCTGATATGATAAAATAAGATTAATTGAGATCTATTAACAAGAAGTTGATCTAAGTAAGGGGAATTAGTTATGTGCGTGGAGAAATTGGTATGTTATTGAACAAGCTGTCTTTCCTGAACTTTGGGTTCTCTTTATTGCAATAAACGACTTAGCAATATCCAGAAATTGAAGCTTTTTAGTGTTAATAAGTGTTATGAAATAGGAGTAAGCAATAATTAATGTTATTTTATTCTTGTTTATTTCCTGTGTATATTCATTTTCTGGATACTATTACTATATCTGAAGATATTTATAAAGTTTATTCTATAAGACAGACGATAAGCGTTGTAGCGATGTTCTTCCGCAATAAGATAATGGATAGAGTTTGTTCTTCTAGAAAATGGTTGAACTATGACTAGGAAATATCTACTAGGTAGAGTCAAGGAGATCAAGATATTTTGACACGTTTGTAACCTTACAATTTTTAATGCGCGCACAAAAAACCAAACTTTTCCTCTATTCCGTAAGTAAGTACACATTTCAATCATTCACGTCGTTCAATTTCAAATGATAAGAACCATAAGAATCATCACTTCCAACTCAGCAATATGAAGCATGAACTATCAATAATTGAGAATTTATAACCTTTTTTTCATCAAAAGGAACATAAACTGATAAACGATGAGGCATCGTGTCGGACGCTGGTTGGAAGCCTGTTTCAATGTAACTGTCGGCAGCAATGCAGCAACACGAAGCATTTGCTTACGTCCTCCGACTTCTGGAAGCTTACCCAGTATTCTGGACGTGACTAAATTTATGACTAAGCATAGTCGTATTGATCTAAAACACGTCTCCATGTTTACCATTATAAATTACCAGTTTATTAAGACGTGAATCCTACCAAACTAATTACCAAGTGTTCTCGATGTGACTAAATTTATGATTAAGCATAATCGTATTGATCCAAAAGGACCAAAACACGTCTCCATGTTTGCCAATATTATAATCGACTGTATTAAAATTGAATCCTACTAAACTAATCATGCTAAACTATTAATGATCAAAACTAGGAAGTATCATATCAACGTGCATGAATATCTGGCTAAGCACATCTCTGTCGGCAAGAATGCAGCAACACGAAGCATTTGCTGACGTCCTCCGACTTCTGGAAGCTTACCAAGTATTCTGGACGGGACTAAATTTATGACTAAGCACAGCCGTATTGATCTAAAACACGTCTCCATGTTTACCGTTATAAATTACTAGTGTATTAAGCTTTGAATCCTACCAAACTAATTACCAAGTGTTCTTGACGTGACTAAATTTATGATTAAGCATAATCGTATTGATCTAAAACACGTCTCCATGTTTACCATTGTAAACGACTTTATTAAAATTGAATCCTACTAAACTAATCATGCTAAGCTATTGATGATCAAAATTAGGAAGTATCATACTAACGTTCATGAATATCGACGTAACGGGCTAAGCACATCTCTGTCGGCAAGAGTACAGCAGCACGAAGCATTTGGTTACGTCCTCCGACTTCTGGAAGCTTACCAAGTATTCTCGACGTGACTAAATTTATGACTAAGCATAGTCGTATTGATCTAAAACACGTCTCCATGTTTACCGTTATAAATTACCAGTGTATGAAGATTTGAATCCTACCAAACTAAGTACCAAGTGTTCTCGACGTCACTAAATTTATGATTAAGCATAATCGTATTGATCTAAAAGACTAAAGCACGTCTCCATGTTTACCATTATAAACGGCTGTATTAAAATTGAATCCTACTAAACTAATCATGCTAAACTATTAACGATCAAAATTAGGAAGTATCATATCAACCTTCATTAATAATAAATAATAATTTATAAATAGAACTATCGAATTTAAAAACTTGAGTATTATTGTATAGCTTTTAGTGAATATGTTGAATTATTTTAGAATAAATATGTTTTATAATTTCAAATATAGTTTCCTATTTATTCCGTCATTAATATTATTTACATTGAATAGAATATCATTTAATGAGATCTCATTCTACATCACTGGACATGTGCAGGAGGAGAAAGCTACAATGTGTTTGATAATGCCTACAAACTAATTGATTTTTCATTAGATTTATTGCTTCTTAATTATTTAACAAAATTTTAAAAATATTTTCTTTAATTTTTTATTTTAATATATGCCACTTGTTGTGATGATGTAAAATGGATATAATTACGTGGTATTTTATGCAAGTAATATTAAATTGAAACTTTGTACATTTTATTAATATAATATATAATTTTAGCTAATATTGTAAATTTGATTAAAATGATTAATTTAAAATATATTTTCCCCTTGACTTTTCAATAAATATTTTTAAGGATGGTTTAAACATAATTAATTAAAATAATATCGTTTTAGTTTTTTGTTTTTAAGTTGATTGCGAACTAATCAAATTTTTAAAAAAGTTTTACATCTTCTTAATATTATTACTCTACTAAAAATCTAATATAAATATGTAATCACAAATAAAATGTGACACATTATCAAGTTATTTAACAAAAAAACTTTAATTTCCTTAAATTGATGAGTATGAGACTACGTTTGACGTTACAATTATCCACCTAATAGAATGAAGACATTATGGTCATATTAAAATTAATCTTCTCTCAATTTCTTTCTTTTTTGCAAGTTTAATGCTTTACACATTTAAAAGAAAATTGGTATGTCACATTTGTTTATCCCTCTATGAAACACGATCTGGTAAAATGATACATTTTTGTCAATAATTTTGGTTGTTAAATATAAGTGTAAAAGTATGTCGCAAAAGCATTAAGATAATTGAATTGACCAATCATATACCATGTGTTGAAGTCAAATCCTTTAAACAATAAATGAGATATAAAAAACAATATATAATGTATATATGTGATTTAAAATTAAAACCAACTTATCAATATTCAAATGTTCAATATAAATTTTTATGTAAGTGTAAACAAACACAAACTTTTGTTAGGAATTGGTCAAAATTCAGTTAATAAAACTCGGTTCTAATGGTATCCTTTGAAGTTTTGAATCTGTCTCCTCCTCTTTCATGCATATTATTTTGCTTTGTAAGGCTACAAAGCCATTGAGAGTGTATTAAACAAGGTTATGACGATAGAGAGCCTCTTTCATGTCATTATGATCATCGTACTATGCTTATGAAAAACTTCTTGCGATATCAAAGGAGTACTGAGGCGTGGTGGAAAAAAAGAATTCCTACAGTTGCTGAAAGTGCAGCTCTCACTGATACACAGAAGAAAGGCGATAAAGATCACAAGCTAAAAGGACTTAAAAGCCAGTAATTATCCATTTCGAGCTCTGGATCGTACCATTACGGAGGCAGTCATAAACAAGAACACATCAATGAACATATGAGAATTTATAAAGCAGAAATATCAAGGCACAACACTAGTTAAGCGTGCTTACTTGCAAACATTACGAAAGACCTAAGAAGTTCTTCATATGCAGGATGGAGAATATGTTGATGAATATTTTTCTTAGACTCTTATTATTGTTAATAAGATGGAAGCTAATGCTCAAGATAAAAGGAGATGTTATGGAAATAATCTTAAGGTCAATGACTCCCAAAAGTCCAACGGCAAGACTACATTAAGCAGGGTTTATTGGCCGAGGTAAAAAAAAGACTCTATTAAGTCAACAATATATAAATATAGGGATTGTCATGCCCATAAGTCTAAATTTAGATAGTTTTAATATGTCCGGCCCACAGGTCAAGTCTAAGCTTAGATTGATTCAATATTTAATTATTCTAAGTAAAACTATATCGTTTTATTTAGAAGAATTGAGCTTTAGGTAGGCTTGGGTCTGGACTCTAGATAGCCTAGGCTCACTTCCAATTAAAAAAATACAATGTTATATATTTTAAATTTAAAAAATTCTAAAAAATTGGCAAGATGGCCCCGTTGTCATTCCTATATAAATATGTAAAATTTAAATATATATATTTATTATTAGATTTTAATATCCATACATAAGTGACTCAATTTATAAATTCATATTTTCAAATAATTTCTGTTATATTTTATTAAAATTTTAAGAAAATTTAATTTAATACTATGATAGTTTATATAAATATAAATAAAATAAAAGCATAAATTTTGCAACACTTAAATAATAATATACAAATAAATAATTTTTTAGAATGCAATATCTAAAATAACAAAGTAAATAACTAATTTATTTAATTATATATTGGTCAAAGTGAGTTATTCTTATAGTATAATTTATTCAAAGACCTAGAGAGTGCTAAAATATAATTTAAATAAAGTTCAATTTTATATATAATAAATTTAGAGATTTATTGCACTAAAAAAAGAGCTGTAAATAGATGAACCAAAAGTGTTGCAATGAATTATCTCTCATATATTCAAATATTTACTAAGCTAAAATTACATTAAAAAAAGTCAAAGATTTTACTTTTAAATTATCATTCATAATTAAGAACTCATAATTATGAAAAAATTTTACTACTAATTTTTTAATTAAGTATTTTAAATTCATATGTTGATGAAAATTATTAAAAAAAATTGAGCGTAAGAAATATACTCAAATACTTCAAAAGAATTTATAAGAATTTATAAACATGAGAAATCAACTCTAATCTTGAAAGTTAATGTTAACTTTGACCATAGAAGTTGAAAAAAAGTCATAAATTAAATGAGATTTAAAAAACATTAAATGAGATTGGTAGAATGTTGAAGAGACCGAGACTGGACCTACGACAAGAGATGTAGAAAATGTTGAAAAAAGATTTGAGTGTCCCGCGACAAGAAAGATGTAAAAAAAAATTTGTATGCTATTCAAATAAAAGAAATTATGGAGCTGCATAAATAAGATTGAAAGGCCCGACTGAGGATGGGCTCTGGATAAGTACCCTGTCTATCCTTACCTAGGCTGGGTTTAACTTTAAGTGTTGATGAGTTCGAAATTGGGTCGGAAATCTCACACATAGCAAAATAATTACAATATTTTGTCTTGTTTGAATTTAAAAAAAAGTTAAGATCATTGTAATTTTGTAAAATGATTAATGCATAAATCATAATAAAACATTAATCTAAATACGTTCCTTATTTCGAAGTTTGATCATATTTTTGTTATATCTATCAAACCCATTTTTAAAATTAACTCATTTCAACCACTGTAGTCGTATAAGTATCTGGTTTATAACAATGATAATATCTATATAACAAGTTGAGAAAAACCTGCAACTGTCGCAAAGAGGAATAAGTAAGGAGTGTCAACTCCATTAAAGCTTGAATTTATTTATAATAAAATTTAGACATTTTAATAAGTCAATTGAAATTTCTAATTTCAAATAAAAATTAATTAAAATTGCAAATATTTCTAATCAAATACTAATTATGCTCAAATAAATCAGATATCTTATATTGATATTTATTTATTACATATCTCATAATTGATCATCAAGTTTATTAAATTTTACAATCAAATTTAACTTGATTAAAATACCTTTACTCCTTTCAACTGATTTTTTATACGTGACCCATTAGGTTCTCATATATGTTGACAATGAATACAAATTATAATCCTAAATTATATTTAAAATTAGATAAATTAAACTCCTTTAATTCTCTAATTAAATAATTTATATTCATATATCAAGATTAACGTTTAGTAATACATCATAATCACTCAAATATTTAGAAATGTCAAAGTAGTTTTGATTAATCTTTTTGTGCATGATTTTTCTATATAATTCAATATTTTGATCATGTAATGTTTCAATTAGACATAGAGCATAAAAGTAATACCTATTCTATTTTGAGTCTAATCATATTAGTTATCTACCATTAGTTATTGACTCATGTAATAACATTTGTAAACTATTTATAAAACGTCATTTTATCTAGGCTAAAAATTGTTCAATTCAATATAATTGAGAATAATGAAATATTGTCTCTAATTACTTTATGGTAATAAAACTTATTTTGATCATTCAAATAATTTCATATATTTCATTTTACATTTAATCATTAGATTGAACTATCCTTGACCAGAGCAAGTATCAAAACACTCCATCCCTATACAAGATAATTTAAATCTCACGTGAAATTATTACTATACAATTATCACAATGAGATATTCTATAGACATACAAGTAATGTTATAAGTGAATTTCTTGTAAAAAAAGAACGTATTCTTCAACAAGCACTCATACATTTGTTTACATATTTCTATACTTTAACCTACGAGATCAATAACTTTTTTTATAAGAAAAAAACATAATGCGAGATAGTCTTTTTAAATTCTATTAGTGCTTAGTTTTAATAGAATAGTCTTTTTACATTCTATTAGTGCTTAGTCTTAATAGAACAATGACTAGAAACAATTTAAATATAATACATAAACGCAATATTAATTTTCATAATTATAATCTAATCATAATTGTATTTATAATGTATTATTATTTTATGAATTTTATTTTATATATTTAAATATGTATATGCTAAAATCACTAAATTGCAACCAACCGAATGATTGTAGGGCAGGAACCAATATGAACAAAGTATGAGTTCAAGAGTTGAAGAAGAACATGCTTTGAAGTAACTCCTGGAGATCAATTTGGTGGAAGACGTAGACGTGGAAGCTATAGATGTAAAGGATGTGGAAGAGGTAAAATAGGATTCGAGAAAAGCATAATAGTTTTCAGTGGAACCAAAAAAGCCGATAAAGAAGATATTTGGTATCTTTACTCGAGATGAAGTAATCATGCGTGTGGGAAGCAGTAATCCTTCTTAGTTTTTTATGATAAGCTCATTGATTCAATAAAGTTAGGCAACATCTCCACTCTCCAGCATGGCCGTCACAAAGATGGGTAATGTAAGGCTAATGGTAAATGGAAGCATATGAATCATGACGGGAATTTTCAATGTGCCTGAATTGAAAAACAATCTGTTAAGTATTAGGCGGTTAAAAGTAAAGGGGCTGACCATATTGGTTCAAGATGGAAAGTGTAAGCTGTTTCATGCAAAGAAAGGGATAATTATGAATACAAAGATGACTTCCAATCAGATGTTCATTATGCATGCTATATCTTAGCCCAAAGCATCCACCTTTTTTTGAACAACTACAAACCGTATCACGCAACTATGGCATTGTAGATATGGTTTTCACTTGAGATTTAATGGCTATTGCAAACACTTTAGCAGAAAAAGATGGTGGAAGGCCTGGCATTAATAAAGCCCTCTTCAAAGTAAGGATTATCTGGTGGGGATAAAAATAGAGGGACCCCATTTTTAGAGAAAAGTTGCTGGTGGGCTTCACAAATTATTCTACTAGTTCATGTTGACATTTACGGACAAATCAAGCCTACCTCTAACAACAAGAAGAGGTATTTGATTACTTCCACAAATGACTATAGCAGATTATTTCTTGACTGAAAAAATGAACTTTTATCATTTTTAAAAGCTTAAAGGTTCATGTAGAAAAATAAATAAATTTTGTTTCTTAAAGACTTACGCACATATATAGATATATCACAAGAATTTAGAAGTTTTGTGACAGTCACATAATAGAGGCACACGATAGAAAAATCGGATCATTAGGGATTTTGTTCATAGTATGCTAGTCGAGAAGAAAATTCTCAAAACTTTCTAGCCCGAAGTAGTAAATTAGGTGATGCATGTCTTGAATATCAAAGCCCAATGACGGTGGTGAAAAACCAGAGTCCAAAAAAAGCTGAGAGTGGAGTCAACTCTTCAGTTTATTATTTTGTAATTTTTGGCTATGTCTCTGTTCATGTGCCCTGACAATACAAGAACAAAAATAGATGATAAGAGCTTGCAATGTGTCCTACTTAGAACTAGTGAAGATTCGAAGATTTACAGAATTTATGACCCTATTTCTTAATGGATCATAACCAACAGGGACGTAGTGTTTGAAGAAGAAAAAAATTGGGAGTGGGATAAGAAGTATGAAGAAGATGTTTCATTTGATTTAGACTGGGTTGATAATGAGAAAGAAACAAAAGAAGACATAAGAGAAGTTGATTTTAATCCTAATTTAGAAGAATCAGAGGTGATAAATCTACCTGCAAATAGTTCTTCTCAAGGGAGGAGCAGGAGGCCGCCAATTTGGATAGAGGACTATGATATAGATGGACTCTCCGAAGATGATGAAGCTCATTTTGTTTTGTACCACGTGCTTGGTACAACCATGTAAGAGCTTACTTCATGAAGGAATGATCTAGTGCGTGTGATTAAGAGCATACCCTGTTCGTAAAGACAATAGAGGATGGCAACATTTTAACTGTAAGTTTGTGTCGATGATTTAGTTTTTTACTGGAAATGATGAGCTGAGTGTTGCAGAATTCAAAGCTTCCATGAAACATGAGTTCAGTAATACATGATCACATTAAACATATAGATGTGTGTTTTTATTTTCTTCTGGAACTCTCAAAAGCTGGTAGTACATGACAACCAAATCTAGGTTCAATGTGACCAGGTAGTCCATGCTAGCTTTATCCTATCGCTCTGTTCTTAGGCATTATTTGTATCTTCTTGCAGTAGTCACACGCTTGAGTGTGCATTCAGGTTTTCTCTTTCCCTTATCTTGCAGTTGATCCTCAGTAACTTCTACCTTACGCCAGGAGTAGGCTAAATGTGGATCATTCTGTAACTTAACCAGAAACTGAAGATCTCTAACAAAAAGTATAGGGACGAAATGCTTCCCACACTTGAAAAGAATGTATTATATACAGGGCTGATGAGAAGATTAAAAAACTATAGTTGTTGTATTCTAGCACGATCTAATCAACTAACCTACCTGATCTACTGACGAGGATAGTAACTAAGAACAAGATTAACGCAAGTTAAGTTGGCTAGCTTGACTACGAAGTGTGCTAAGCTGTTCTACTTGATTAATCTCAAGTAGTCCAGCTTGAGCTGACTTTAACTCACTTTGACTCCCATAAGTGCAGTACAATGACGGAACATACAAGGTTAAAACATTGTTGATGTCTGCTAAAAGGTTGAAACAGTAGAAGTATAGGCATCACGAAGCAATAAAAGTCATGCGTTGTCGTTTCAAAAAGTATAATGAATTTAGGGGCGGTTCTTAACATTCAAAGTTTAAAATTTTGAAAAAGGACTGAAAACAAATTTAAAGGCAACTACTTAGCTGAATATCCGAGTTTGAATTGGAATTGACTTTAAACTATGTTAATTATTTTTTAAAAATTATCAAATTTAAATTTAAATATAACATATATGAATATCTTGAAATTTAATTCAGTTAAATTAAATTAAATTTAAATCAAGCTGATAAATCTTTTTAATTTTTTCAAAAAAAGAAAATTTATGCATGTAATTCAACTAAAGTATGTTAAAACCAAAAAAAAAAAGATGAAGCAAGAACAAGCCATCCATCCCTAGTCCCGAAAACAAGCCCAATGTTTTTTTTTATTTATTACAAAGGATAAAGAAAACAAACAAACCTCACACAAAATAAAACAAACACCCTATTAGCGCAATGTTCTAT
>JANZLD010000002.1:6399442-6413249 GCA_026413575.1 Erythroxylum carthagenense | reverse complement strand
CCCGATGGATATCCAAAAACCCGAATAACCCAATGGATTTGGATATGGGTAGTAAATCGTAAAAACCGATGGATATGAATATAGATATGGGTTGAATCATTAAAAATGGATATGGATATGGGTTGAGTAAAACCCGAACCGAACCCTACCCATTGCCATCCCTACTTAGAATTGACAATGCAAGACTGCAATCTTGCGGATTGGTAATTAGATGGTGGCTCCAGAAATATGCAAAGAGGAGTTAAACTCAACGTGCAAGTATTGTTGAATTCTTATTAATTATTAATTTTAAAATTAATAATTTTAAAGTTTGATTCACTTGAACAATTTAATAAATAATTTAATTAAGTTAGTTGAAATGTAGTAAAAATAAGATCATGTTAATATGAGACTATTATTTATTAAATATGTGATAAAAACATCTAATAAATTTGTTATAATTAGTTATTATTGTTAGAGTGTCTCATATTAATTAAAAATGACAATGTTAAAGGATTTATAAGTGGTAAGAGTCAACTATCCAAACAACTAGTTCTAGTTATTTGGACAATGGTTGACCCAAACCTAATTCTTGTAAGTAGACTCTACACTCTACCCATATTAAAAATTCAATATGGTATCAGAGCAGGTTTGGTCCGAATTACTAATTTTTCGGTTGTCCGTCTGGATGTCCAGTCCCAGCGACTCCGTCCGGTTACCACTGCATTTATTTCAAGTGACAACCGGATGTTCAGTCCCAGTTGCACTTGAGGGGGAGTGTTAGAGTGTCCCATATTGATTAAAAATAACAATGTTAAAGGATTTATAAGTGGTAAGAGTTAACTATCCAAACAACTAGTTATAGTTATTTGGACAATGGTTGACCCAAACTCAATTTTTATAAGTGGACTTTACACTCTACCCATATTAAAAATTCAATAATTATAACTTCACATATACTCGAGTAAAATTTATAAATATTAAAATTCTCATTCATAAGAAAGTATTAAGAGATTTTATGAACTTAATTAACATTATTTTAAACAAATTTTATGAATGAAAATAAAAATAAAAATTACTTAATTCATAGATCCATTAAATTTATTTAAAATTTCTAATTAATTATTTATGCAGAGATAAATAATAAATATATTTTTCTAATCTTATATTAATTATGTTAAAACACTTCAACAGTGAGGTAGACAAAATTCGAAGGTGGTAACTAGCGGTCTATTCGGGGACCATCAAAGGAATGCTGGGCAATGGTCATGCGTCAGGACAAACGAAACAGCTAAGAATCACATGCGATACGTATTACTAGTCATATTTATGACAACTTCCAGTGTAATAAAATTTCTTCAAGGCATTGAGACGTTAACTGAAAATAGCAAGTAGGCAAATTTTAGGATATGTTCCATTGAACTTTAGTTAGCGATGAGTGAGAGTTTTCATGGACTTTGGCGTCGAATGAGATGTCTTTAAAAAGGATGTAACGTAGTTCGATTGCTATATGCTTATAAATGTCGATTACGTAAGTTTTTACATTGTTATCCACTGCGTACGTATGTCGTTATCTATAAGAGGCAGAAAGTCTCTAAATCAACATATATTTTAATGAATATAAGTAATTAATAATCATCCAATATAAATATAAGTTTTCTTCAAAAAAAAAAAATAATAAGTATAACCTATCTTTTTACTTCGAAAATATCAACTTTCATAGTGATGTTCTTAAAGGATCCAATTATATACTATTATTTTTATAATTCTTGTTTGCCGTAAATGCTTTGCCACCGATCAGAATAGTTCATTGGTCTCTGGCACTGGAAGGACCGTCAGGGTACTTATATTAATAATGCATGTGACGTTTTAGTTCACTTTATTGATCCGAGTCATGATCAATGTCTCCCGTGTTTTATTAACAGAACACACAGATTACCTGTCAGAAAGCGCAAAGACAAGTTTCTTGGGAGTGCCACCGTGCTCTCGACTTCGGGAGATGGCAAGATAGCCGTTTTTGAATAATCATACAGTAAAATTAAAACAAAACAAGAAATTCGCTATACCAAGCCTTTATAAATATATATCTAGTCAAGGTAGTGACTGAGGGATGTTCTTTCTCGCAATCAAGCTTACCAGGATAATTCGCCCCAACCTAAGGTGGGTAAAGGAAAGAAGGAAGCATATTCTAAACCACATGTCAAATCGTTACTCTTTACTGAAAGCGTAGGTAACACATGATGATTAAGGGACTGCATTTGGGGACCAATTCTTCTGTTACTTTTTTCCAAGACTAATCCTATGTTATTTATACACAATTACAAATTTCAATAGATCCCAATAAAATTTGTGGTCAGGTAATAATGAAATAAGATTGGTCTTGGATAAAATGAACAATTTCACTTCCTGAATTTGCTCAAGTGGTTACGATAGATTCGTAACAGTTGTTTAGGTTAATTAAAAGATTTATTTCCTTTTTAAGTTTTGCATAATGTCCATAGGCTGACAGAATTGAGTCGCCTGTGTTGGTTTGTCGAATTTAAGATTGACATTTTGGGCCAACGCTTTAGAAGTAGACACTTCATTAAAATTTGACAAATGATGTCATTTTATCGACATGAGTCGTCAACAAACCCACATGAGTGTTAGATTATAATGATACTGACCGGGATAATTATATTTGTTTTATACATTTTGTCTTCCCACTTACATAACATTGCTGAGTTGTGGAGTGTGGACCAGTTTTCAAGAATTTGCAATCGCTGGCCACATATAAGTGTTGTCTTTTGTTTTTTTGGGTGAACGAGGAAAGAAATAAACTGACAATAAAGAAAATTAGCCTAGTTTAAATTGCAATGCCAAGACTAAGTTGTTGGTGGCGTTCTTAAAATTTCGTAATTCACCTCCAAGTCATAACCCTTCTTAGATTATACACTTGCAAAAAAATTGCCTTCGTGCAATGTATGATAGAAACTGCATTCCCAATTTTAACAAAGATTGCGATCAAAGCTCCTAAAAGGTGGAAAGTGATGTTTGCATAATTGATTAACTCCAAAACAACCTTTGCATCAATGTCACAAATTACCAAAAACCCTTATTTTAAAGCTAGAACCAAACCCATCTGTAAAGCATGTTGTGTCGCTACTATATTGAAACAAAATTCCAGATGTGCAGTGAAGGCCACTATCCATCTACCAGAAGCATTGTTAGAAGAATTTATTTAAGTCAAGGACTATTGAATAAAGACCAATTCTTTTGGGTTGTTAGAGTTTTTAGCTATCGTTTTTATTTCTGTTATCTAAACCACTTTACGTTATTTGTGGTCTGGTTTTTCTCTTTCTTATTAAAGTGTAAGGTCATATAAAGCTAAGAGTAGCTTCAATAAGATGATCGCTTAAAAACCCAATTGTTTATGTTGCTATTTTAGCTATTTTGTTGTCTAAAACTTTACAGTTGGTATTAGAGCCCCCACTGGGCTTATAGAAAAAGAAGTAGCAGACTTCGGGTGATCAAACACTGAAAGGATGAGTGAAGACAAGACTCTGATGAAAATTCCTCACTTCGATGGTCATTATGATCATTGGAGTGAATTGATGGAAAATCTTCTTAGGGAAAAAGGTCTTTGGAGCTTGGTGGAGAATGACTTTAAAGAATCACGGGCAGGGACAAGGTTGACTGATGCATAACAGGCACAACTTGATAATGCCAGAACTAAGAATCATCAAGTCAAGCATTATTTATTCCAGGCAATTGATCGAACTGTCTTTGAACAAATCTTGGATCGTCGCACAACCAAGATTGTTTGGGATTCAATGAAGCCAAAGTTTGGAGGAAGTTTAAAGGTGAAGAAATCTCTGCTTAACTCATTAAGAAGAGTGTTTGAGGTTCTCGCAATGAAGAAAGATGAAACCAATAATTAGTATTTTGCGAGAGTGATGATGGTCTCTAATAAGATGACGAGCAATGGAGAAGAGATGTTTGACACAAAGATTGTTGAAAAAAATCTACATACCCTAATTAAGAAGTTCACATATGTTGTCATGTCTATTGAAGAATCTAAAGATACTGATAACATGTCCATCGATGAATCATAGAGTTCCTTGGTGGTGCATGAACAGAATTTTCGATAGGCAAGCAATGATGATGAGGATCAAGTTCTGAAGGTCGAAGGTTGATCTAGAACAATCAACAGAAGGAGAGCACCTTATAGAGGAAGGGGACAAGGACGAGGATGAGGAAGCACAACGTTCAACAAAGCAACTGTTGAATGTTATAGGTGTCATGACTTGGGACATTTTCAATATGAATATCCAAAGTTAAACAAGTAAGAAAATTATGCAGAGTTAGAAGAAGAAGATGGGCTACTGCTAATGGTCTATGTAGAACTACATGAAGCAAAGAGGAGTGACGCGTGGTTCTTAGATTCTAGATGTTCAAACCACATGTATAGGAACTAAGATCTGTCTTCAAGTTTGGACACAACTTTTTCTCACACTGTCAAGCTTGGAAATAATACTAGAATGAAGGTTACTAGAAAGGGACTGTGAAACTATTCTTGCAGGGAATTTGCTATACCGTTGGTGATGTGTTTTGTGTACCTGAACTAAAAAATAATCTCTTGAACATCGGACAGCTTCATGAAAAGGAAGTATCAATGCTATTTAAAGATGGTGTGTGTAGTATTTATCATCCACAAAGAGCAAAGATGGCAGAATCCATTATGAGTGCAAATCGAATGTTTATTTTGCTTGCTGAACCACCTACCACAATGAATGAAGAAAGATGTCTCCAAATCAACAATACAGATCAGTCAACACTTTGGCACTATCGTTATGGCCATCTCAGCTACAAAGGCTTGCATACTTTGAAATACAAAAAACAAAGTGATAGGTTTGTCGCAAACTGTAGCGCCAAGTTTCAGTTGCTAGGCATGCATGAAAGGCAAGCAATATCGAACTCCAATTCCTAAAAGAAGTCAATGGAGAGCAATTGAAAAATTGAGTCTTATCCATGCGGATCTTTGTGGTCCAATTACACCAGCTTCAAGCAGTCAGAAGAGGTACTTATTGTGATTCATAGATGATCTTTCTAGGAAAACATGGACCTATTTTCTTTTAGACAAATCAAAAAAATATCACTTTAAATGTTTCAAAATATTTGTGGAAAAGTAAATTGGAATGCCCATTAAATGCTTAAGAACATATAGAAGAGGAGAATTTAACTCTGCAAAGTTCAATGATTCTGCAAACAACATGGAGTGAAGAGACAATTGACTATAACTTATACTCCACAACAAAATGGAGTGGCCGAATGCAAGAATCGTACTGTGATGAACTTGGTGAGAGCTATGTTGATAGAGAAGAAAGTAACCAAAACATTCTGGCCAGAGACAGTTAGGTGGACGATTCATGTCTTGAATCGATCACCTACCTTAGCTGTAAAGGATATGACCCTAGAAGAGGCATGGAGCCGAGAGAAGCTATCAGTCGATTATTTCCAAGTTTTCGGATGTGTGGGACATATTCATATTCCAGATGCTTGGAGAAACAAACTTAAAGATAAAAGTGTGAGCTGTGTACTATTTGGGGTTAGTGGAGAATCCAAAAGATACAGAATGTTTGATCCGATTGCCAAAAGAATTATAATAAGTCGCGATGTAGTTTTCGAAGAAGATTATGAGTGGGATTGGAATACAAAATTTGGAGGACGACTAATGGAATTAGAATGGGGGGACAATACTGAAAGAAATAACATTGAAGAAGAGAACATAGTTGAAGAAGGAGAAGTCACAGAGGAAGCCTAAATTAATTTACCGACCGAAATTAATTCACCAGCTATTCCAATAGACTTGGCAGCAAGGGAGGGTAGAAATCGACATCCACTTGTACGGTCGATAGATTATACTTCCGGTGAAGGTTTGTCTGAAGAAGATGAAGCAAACATGGCATTTTTTTATGATATCAGATCCTTCAGACTTTGAAGAAGCTGTCAAAAGCCTGAAATGGAGGCTGGCAATGGATGAAGAAATCAAATCCATCGAAAAAAATCAAACCTGATGCTTAGTGGAACTACTAGCTGATGCAAAGAAAATAGGAGTAAAATGGATTTATAAAACCAAGCTAAATGAGCTTGGAGAAGTTGACAAATACAAAGCAAGATTGTTGGTGAAAGGCTACATTCAGCAACATGGAATTGATTATACGAAAGTTTTTGCACCTGTGACCAGGATGGATACGGTGAGAATGATCATAGCCTTTGTGACTCAAAGAGGCTGGAAACTCTATCAATTAGATGTCAAATCAGCTTTCCTACATGGGGATTTGAAGGAAGACGTTTTTATTGAACAACCAAAAGGTTATAAGAAGAAAGGAAGTGAAAAATGGTGTACAAGCTGCAAAAGGCCCTTTATAGACTAAAACAGGCACCTAGGGCTTGGTTTAGTCGAATAGAGTCTTACTTCATCGAGGAAGGATTCGAAAGTGGTTCCAATGAGTAGACACTTTTTGCCAAGAGAAAAGGAGGTAAATTTCTCATTGTGAGCATTTATGTTGATGATCTTTTATTCACTAGTAATGATAAAGAATTGTTGGGTGAATTTAAATGTTCTATGAAAAAGGAGTTTGATATGATAGACTTAGGTCAAATGAGATTCTTTCTTGGAATTGAGGGGATACAAATATCTGATGCTGTATTTATATGCCAAAGGAAGTATGCAACTAAGGTTTTGAGTCGATTTGGAATAGAGAATTACAATTTAGTTTGTAATCCTATTGTTCCAGGACAAAAGATTAGTGAAGACAAAAATGGCATAAAGGTGGATGCAACTCAGTACAAGCAGATGGTGGGAAGCCTAATGTATCTCACAGCTACTCGTCCTGATTTCACGTTTGTTGTAAGTCTTATTAGTCGATTCATGGCATGTCCGACACAACAACAATTTGTAGCAGCAAAAAGGGTCTTAAGTTAAAAGGAACTATGAACTATAGCGTGCTCTACAAAAAGGGAGGAGCTAGTGATTTAGTTGGGTTTACTAATAGTGATTATGCCGACGACATGGAGGACAGCAAAAGTACTTCAGGCTACATGTTTATGATGTGTGGAGGAGCAGTAGCTTGGTCATCTCGAAAGCAACCTATAGTCACCTTGTCAACCATAGAAGCTGAGTTTGTTGTAGCTGCTGCATGTGCTTGTCAAGCCATTTGGATGAGGAGGATACTAAAAGAAATTGGTCATTTGTAGACAGAAGGTATAAAGTTGATGTGTGGTAATGCTTCGACTATAAAGCTGTCCAAAAATCTAGTTTTACATGGTCGTTCCAAGCATATAAGGGTGAGATTTCATTTTCTTAAGGATCTTACTAAAGAAGGTACTGTTAGTTTATTGTTCTGTAGCACTCGAGATCAACTAGTAGATCTAATGACAAAGCCCTTTAAGTTAGAAGCATTTTAAAAATTGTGTAAAGAACTAGGCATGTGCACTGATTCGGAATTGAACTAATTCTTCACAAAAAGAATAAGTTCAAGGGAGGGATTGTTAGAAGAATTTATTTAATTCAAGGACTGTTGAATAAAGACCTATTCTTTTGGGTTGTTAGAGTTTTTAGCTATCGTTTTTATTCCTGCTATCTAAACCACTTTACATTATTTGTGGTTTGGTTTTTCTCTTTCTTGTTAAAGTGTAAGGTTATATAAAGCCAAGAGTAGCTTCAATAAGATGATCATTTAAAAATCCAATTGTTTATGTTTCTGTCTTAGCTATTTTGCTGTCTAAAACTTTACAAGCATCACAGAGCAGTCCACGGGCACCTGCAATACCTGGATTATCACGTGATGTCTCCTTCATGTTAAGCTTGACCACATCAACTACAGGGGGCAACCATCGAATCTGTCTGTTACGCACTGAGACCTTGGCTATATGGGCCCTTGTATGAAAGATCTCATAACTAGTTAAGATAATATTTTGAACAATATCAGCCCCTAAATCCATGAGAAGGTTAAAGCAAATATCTTGAAGCATAATGACAAGTACAAAAAGCAAGCCAAACTCAAAAGGGCCGTAGAGTTCAATGTTGGAGATTTAGTGTGGGTTTACTTGAGGAAGGAAAGATTTCCATCCAAAAGGAAGTCCAAACTCAACGAGAGAGCTGAAGGCCCATTCAAAGTGCTACAAAGATAGGCCCAAATGCATACAAGATTGAGCTATCGAGTGGTTACAAAATTTCTAGCACTTTCAATGTAAGTGATTTAAAAGCTTATGTTAAAGACACAATGGAAGACCAAAATGATCAATAAGGTTCGACCATTGAAGAGGGAGAGGATGATGGAGGACCATCAAACAAAGTCTTAGAAGATATGTCCAACATGGTCTTTGGAGCCCAAGAAGAAGAACCGGCTAAGGAGGATGAAGAGTTAGAAGAAGTTGGCCTCAACATTCTCCTACAATACCAAGCTTTATGGAAACCTTTTGGGGACTCTAATTCCTTGGTCCAAATTGATGATCTTGAAGCCAAAATGGAGCCTATAGGGGAGAAAGCTCTCGACCAAAATCAAGTCACACGTTGTCCTATAACTTGACTTGGCCAAGAGAAGGTATAATATTTCAACCTATGGTATGTTTTCAATAAGAGCAATTCATTTCTCATAAGTTTCCTATTTAATGTGTTTAATGCTTATTTAGTATGTTTTAATTCCTATCCTTAATTTTCCACATTAATACATGTATAGTGGACAATTATGGACAGTTTTTTTTAATGAATGTTTCATTAAGAGTACATTAGGAGGCGAGAAACCTGTGGTTCTTCACCTTCCTTTTAGCTAAGTTTCCTATTTAAGTCATATTTTGTTTCCTTTTGAAGAGAAGAATTTTATGAATGAAAAATCCTAAGAATTATTCTCAAATTTAGAGTCAATTTGCTCTTGGGTTAGCTATTTACCGAAAATAGAACAAGGTTTTGCTAGTTTTCCAAAAACTTCCACATTTTTTCAAATTTCTTCTTCCTTTCCCGAAACAGTATCATTCCTGACCAGTTTCACCTCCATAACTTTTCACACACATATCAAAATACAAAACTTTCTTCACAAAGTTGTAACTGACTTCTTGCTCTACAATTTAGCCTTTTGAACCATGTCCAAATTCCTTGTAGTTTGTCCGCAAATTACAAAACAATCCGCTACTATTTCCTAACTCGAGAAACACAAAACTAGACCAAACTTTCACTTATCATTACCCATCACCTCCAGCCAAATTCCAACCACCAAAATGACCACACGTCATCAAATTTTGGTATCAGGGCCCACATTTTGATCCTACATCAAGTCATGTCGACATCCCCACCCAAAAATACACCCAATCCGCAACATACATTCAAACACCCAATCAATTCGACGCCCTAAGATGTTGATGCTCTTAATGCCACCATTGAAGTCCTACATCTAAAACTTGCAGCCTCAAAAGCCAAAGAAAGAGCCCATCAATCCATGAAACAACCAACATCATCAAGCCGAACTCCAAATCCTCCCCCTTTCCCACCCTTAAGTCATTTCCCAAGAAATTACACACCCAGAATCCCAATTAGATCCCACTTTTGAACTGCCGTTTGACTTAGAGAATGAGGAAGTTTTTGATGAATTTGGAGAGACCTCTCACACCAACATAGGAGGACCGAATTTAAGAGGGAGAGGAGAGACAAGGTCTCAGGCTAGAAAAGGTAGACCTATTACTCCACAATACTCACAAAATGACAATAAGATTAATTTCAAATTAGACATATCGGAGGTTTTTGGAAAGGTTGATGCGGAGGTTTTCAAAGATCGGGTCTATAGTGCAGAGAGGGCCTTTGAATTGAAAGAAGTTGATGAGGAGAGAAAGATGAAGATAGTAGCCCTAAAATTGAAGGTTTATGCTGCACAATGGTGGGACAATTTGCAGAAAAGAAGAGTGAGAGAAGGAAGGCCATGTTATCAAACATGGCAGCAAATGAAACATGAAATGGAGGAGGCTTTTATGCCGCCCCAATATAGGCAAAGGCTTCTTGATCGGTTGTTTAGTCTTAGACAGGACAACAAGAGTGTAGAAGATTACATCATGGAGTTCGAGCATTTGACGATTAGTTGTGACTTGAGGGAAATCGAGGAGGTAGTTTGTGCAAGATTCCTCAAGGGCCTCAAAATTGACATCTAAGATATGGTAAGCTTCCATCCCTATGAGACTTTGCAAGAATTAAAAAGGCTTATTGTAGCACCCCATTCCCGCAAGACATGTACTCGACATCCTAAGGGATATCTAAATCCGTGTCCCACGAGGGTGGTATGCTAAAGCACTCAATCGTTCAAAACTCAGTTCAATTTTTCTTTTTTTGAATACAATCAAAATGTGAAGAAATCGATAATCAATTCGGGCCTACTTTATTCGTAAACTTTTTCAATCATAACAATATAATCAACAAAACTTTCAATAACCATTTGGGCCTTTTCACAAATACAAAACACTTTAGACATAATGTCTTTCCATTACAATATAATTCAAATACACATTGTATAAAACTTTTCAGAGTACATATTGTACAAAAATGTAACACCCTATATTAGGGGTTAGAAAATTTAAGAATTTCCAGTACATCATATGCTTTGCATAATTAAGTATTCGCTGATATGTGCATATGAATTTTGACTTATACAAATAATTGTACATGCATTCATGACATTTTCAGGTATAATTGGTTTCTAATTGTGATTAAAATGTGAATTGTAGATTATTTGCATTAAAAATTTATTTGGAGACTATTAGTATTATTTCAAAATTTTTGATGAATTTTAAAAATTTTATAAAAATTTGGAGTATTTTTAGACTAGGAAAAATAAGAGACAAATAGAAGAGTGACAATTGTATTCGAAATCAATTGACAAATGGACAAATTATGGAGTGACAGATGGGCTTATAGCTATGAGACAAATGGTAGCTTACTTAGTGGACAAGTGGAAGACATGCAATGGAGACATGTGTTAAAGCACTAATGAAACACCTAGGCATTAAAAAAAATAAAATATGTTTCTGCAGCTCTTTCCCTTTGGTTTTACTGAACCCATCTTCACCATCTTCCTTCTTATCTCCTCTCCCCATTTCTGGAATTTTTTTGAAGTATAAACCAAGTAAGTAATGCTTTAAGTTTTATGATAGTGTAAATGATTTCTGTTAAGGTTTTAATGTTTGTAACTGAATGCATGCATAAATGGTGTATATTTTCATGCTTGGGGAGTGCTGCATATGTAAATGGTGTTGATGCATGTGTGGGTGGTGAAAGAAGAAGCAAATATGGTGATTGATTAACAAGATGAAGGATTATAGTCGTTAGAATATGATATATGCAGTATTTTACTGAATATACATTTGTATTTAGGGCATAACTTGTTCTGTGAATATCCAAATTGGATGGAGTTTGATTTATAGTAAACTAGAGACATATAACTACATTTTTCATAAAAGAATCAAATTCAAAATATGCCCTTAAGAGTCTGGAAATTTGGCTTGAATTTGAAATTGGTGTTCTATCAAGTTATGAAAATAGTCTGCAGATTTTTGATTATAACTTGAATGATACTGAACCAAAATGCATGAAATTGATGTCATTGAACACTTAAGAAATTGTGGAACATTTTTTTAGTAAAAGGTATTACCTAAATACCTCATTGTCTAGGTCAAAATGGTCATACAAATGTGACCCAAAATCTACTTAAGATAAAAATTTGGAAAATTGATAGGTTTATGATTGATTTTATAAAGATGAAGAGGTCTAAGAAAAGTGATTAGAGTTTGATGATTTTATGAAAAACAAATTGGTTTTGAATGAATATAGAATGGTGATGTGTTTGTGATAAAGTGATCTAGAAAAATTGAAATGAATTTGGTGTAAAAATGGAAGTGAGTTTCGGATGAAAGCCTAGAGGCTATTAAAAGGTTATTATTTTTATTGAACATGCTTCGGTATTTTGCTTATATTTTGATATTTAGATTTCCAAATGAGTCAATTCTTAATTCAAATTAAACCTGAGACATAGATCTACAACTTTATTAAAGAAGTTGAATTTTGATTCTATCTCTAAGATTTTCAAAAGTGGCATGGAATTGAGTCTTGTCTTAGGCTATAGCACTACAAGGGACAGAAATTATGTCTTGTGGTTATTGAATAAACTGTATTGATGTAGGCTGAATTAGACTGAGGTGTCTTCCCCAAAGTTGTAGATTATTATCTTATCTTTAAATTGGTATAAAGTTTGTAATTTTTGGATATTGGAATTGAGAGTTATAAGGTTTACAACTTGGAGGCATGATCATGTATTAGCTAAAATTTTAAATGTACATAGTCTGTGGTATTTTGAGCATAACTCATGGAATACTAAACCAAATTGATTGATCTTGTTATCAATAGAGACTTAAGACACTAAGGAACAATTGTCTAGAAGAGAGTGTCACAGAAATACATCATTATCTTGATCTTTTGATTGTGTAAAGTTGACTCAAATGAGGTGCTTCCAGCAAAAGCTGGAATAGTAATTGAATATATTAATTTTGGAACTTTTGAAGTACAATTGATGTTTACATCAGTTTAGTAAGAAAATATACCCAAGAATTTGTCATGAACATGCATTATACATATTCAGTATTCTTAATCATGCACAATAGTGATTTGTATATGTGTTAAATGTTATAGAGGAATGCATAGAGCGACCACTTTTAGATATTGTCGAGACTTCAAGGCAATAAGCAAACGAGAACGATTGTGAGTAACCTAAGATGGTCTCACCTTGTTTTGTTTTGTTTATTACTGAATTGAATTTGATATTGATGAATGTGTACTGAATTGTGTACTGATTTCGGACATGAAGGTCTGAGGTATTGATTGATGAATGTGATATTGAAGTACTACTTGCATGTGAATATGATTGACTACTTTCTTTGCATGAAATGTCTGAAATGACTTTGTTTTGTTTTAAAACTGTTGAGTCCTAGTTGTGGGTAAATAGGCATGCCTAGAAGGGTCTGCAGCTACTCCTGTGACACTTCGGTGTCGAGACTTTGGTCTTTTCTGGACACTTTAATGTCAAGACTTTGGTCTCTCCTGTATAATTCCCGTTACCCGCCTCTGTAAATGGATTTGCAGTCCTCTGATTTTGTAATCTGATATATGTTTGATTCTAACATAAACAAAAATTGTATTATGATTATGAAGGATTTATACCATCTTGTGATATTCAGTTATGATAAGTATAAAAATCTGTTCTGAAATGCATTATGTCTGATTTAATGTTAGGCAATCTTTTAATGCACGGTTATGCTGTTATATGATTCCGTATGATGAGTTGTCACTTCATGTATAGATTAGTTATTACTCACTAAGCTATATGCTTAGCACGGTGGATTTGTCCCGTGTAGGTTCAGAGTGAAGATTATAAAGATTGGGACAAGTCAACCGCAATGACTAATGGAGTCTGAGTCTTGTTTTGAGAAAAATGTATTTTGAGTTTGTTTTGGGCTTGTATCTGATGTGTATGACTTTTCAATTTGTTTGAAGGTTTGTAATAACCTTAATACATATTGGTCATTAAATTTATGGTATGTAATATGATAGGCACAGTATGAATGATATGTTATGTACTGTATGGTTGCTTTGAGATTTTGAAATGCATGTATGAAATGTTCCGTGTAACATCCCGTCACCGATGGGATGGGTACAGTGGCTGTGCATTCGCATTTGACATGCTCATGCATTATTTAGCTTATGTATATTTTGATAATTGGCAATTATTGCATTAGCATATGAACGTACATACAT
>JANZLD010000002.1:6303312-6314564 GCA_026413575.1 Erythroxylum carthagenense | reverse complement strand
TTCCTAAATAAATATAATCTCTTATCTTGTTAGTTGTGATGTAGCTAAATCTTCTTAGATAGAATCCTATTTAGATGGGCACGGACTCGGATATCACCATCGATGTCGGGTTCGAGTCTTGCGGGAGTGGGGTGTTACAATATATCTATATATATATAGTAAAACCCTTAAGCCCAAAAATCGAAAACCTATCAAAGTCTAATAAATGTTCAGTTTCTTAGCGTGCAACCCTTTAGGCTTATTTAATATTAGTAATAGGCCCAAACTTCTTTGCCCACAAATTTTAAGTATTCTTTAGCAAGACATTATAAATATAACAAAATTAAATGTAAAAATCAATATGAGTTTCAGTACAAATGCATTGATGATACTATGATATGGTTGCTTTTAATTTTGTGGTAAAGCTGTAAATCTTGGTAGAATGATAAAATATACACAATAAAGACATTTTAGGAGTTGTAAGCTACAAGCTATTGCATGCTACAAAGAGCAATTGCACACGACATTTCGAAGGAGCTAATGCATACAAAATACAAACAACATATGCTATAATATACTTCCTTCAGACCTTGACTCCAACCTAAAATTGGAATTATGACTTGAAGCGCATCTTCTCTGTCTGCCTGAATTCTGGTATCTGAACAAATCCATTGAATGATAATCAATCCAACCGAACATGTTCTTTAAATCTATTAGAGAGAAATGCTTCATCCTTTGTATTGGTCAAACTAAAACGCCGATGAACAGACTCTCGATGTTCAACGCACGTCTCTTCGTTTTGTCATTTTCACCTTTTTTTTTTTTTTCTCTTTTACAACAATTGGATTAGCTCTGTCCAGAGATTGCCTTTACCACGTAAGATCAAAAGAAAGAGGAAGACAGTGATTCCTTCCTCTAAACGATCATTCACACTGCATCTCCATAGGCATTTCCCGTGGACTGCAAAACGACCACACCTGCTCTTCAATTTAGAGAAAGGCTGTTCATTGTAGTGTAGCTAATATATACATGTATACCCTCGATAATAGGTCAGATTAAGTTGAGAACGATATAAATTTAATTTAAAATTTAATCAATCTCAAATTAAACAATTCAACTTTGATTAAATTTTACTCAATTTACTTTAATACATGTTATCTTTATTTAATTTTACAAAAGGAAAAAGAAAATAAATACGCTCCAACAAATAATTTAGTGAAAAATATTTAAAAATTATACTTAAAGACTATAAAATAACCACAAAAAAATCAATGCTTAAGAAGAAGTGTGAGGAGGTGATAAAAAATAATATAGAGAAATCATTTGTGTATTTTTTTACATTTATTGTATTATTAATTTTATTACTTATTTTATTTTTTTATTTATACATATTTATTTATATTTTTATTATCATCTTTTATGTTCATTTTGTTTTTTTTTTTGTTAAGAATCGGGCTAACGCCTAAAATAAGAACTACAGTACAGTGACACGAGGTAAAGTAATCCCAACAACATCAGCAAACAAAAGTGAAGTGAGACTCTCATCAACATCACAAAATCAACGTACACCTAAAGGTAGTTGGTAGTTATAAGTCACTAATCAATCCGCACACTGATTATCTTCTTGAAAAATATGACTAACGCGTACTACCTAATGCCTAGACAATAACTCTTTGATGGCCTGAAGCAGGGGAAGCACCGCCAGATGCTTCATTTTGTTTTAATTAGTACTATCTTAGTTGCATTTTTTCTTTTTATTTTCCCCTCAAAAACAATGTCTCTATTAATTTTGAGTAAAGCTGTGCATTGTTTCAGTCCAGGCGTCACAACGAAGTTCTAATGAAATGGAAAGGGTGGAAACAGGAGTTAAGAAAAGTGACTGCAGTGGAAGACAGGTTTTATTCTTCTGGTCACTAAGACCATACACTTCGGCCAAAATAGGTCCTTTTGAGTAACAGTATTGTCTCAGACTTAATAGTACAAGTTCGTGCGGTGTAGCTGAATAAGTTAACATGTGATCTTTTAATAATAAAATAATAATAGGGGGTTATGATTAATTTATGTGCTTGTTTAAATTGAATTGCTTTAATTTATTAATTTAATAAATAATTTATTTAGTAATTTACATATTATTATATATATTCAAAAAATTTACTTTGTACTAAGATAAGATTTGGGCTTAAGCTCCAATTTTTATGCTCCTGCTTAAGCATGACCTGAATCTTCATCAAATTTGAATAAATTGGCATGAATTAATTATTAATTTAAAATTTAGAAATAAAATTATTTTCAGTTGAAAATTTAGATTAACTAAATAGCTCTGATTCGAAATAATAAGAAAAAAATCAAACCTAAGCCAAAGTAAAAGTTAAAATGTCATCCACGCATATAAAAGACATCAATACAATATCTTAAAAATAAATAATATATAATTAAATAACATAATTCGAAATATAATAATAAATTGAATTGAAATTATTTTAATATAATATAATAAAATAATATTATTTTTATTAATTTATTTATTAAACTTAAAGTTAATACATTAATTTTGAGTTAGTTTAATTGTATTTGACATATTCAGTCATTTCTATTGACCGGATGAGATCTTATGTAACCATTACTCAGTTCCTACTCTTACCTGGAGGTCTCATCTACACCTCTACAAACCATTAAGATCTAAATCTATTGTTGGCTTAAAAATAAATCGAAAAACCAACAATACGAGAAAGTCATTTGTTCTTGGTACTATGTTTCTACTCTATTTCATAAAAAAATCATCTATTTAATAAATGAGACCTACAAAAATTGAATAATCAGAATCACTTAAGGTATGTTTGGATGTGGGTAGAGGGATGGAAGGGAATGGAATGAAATGACCAAAATGACTCAGGCCATTGTTTGGAAGTCTATTTTGAAACATTATGGAATGACAATTAATGGCTTTGGAAGCCATTCTTTGCCATCCAAAATCCAACATTTGTGACCCACCAAATTGAGGGGTCAGGGATGGAATGGCATGGCTTGCCTTCCAAACCTCTCTTATTTTATTTAAACTTCCAAACAATGGAGTAACCCATTCCATTCCACTCCATTCCATTCCGTTCCATTAATTACCATTCCATTCCATTCCATCCTAAACTCCCAAACATATCCTTAGGGTATATTTGGATGTGGGTAGGGGGATGGAAGGGAATGGAATGTAATGGCCAAAATGACTCAGGCCATTGTTTGGGAGTCTATTTTGAAACATGATGGAATGACAATTAATGGCTTTGGAAGCCATCTTTTGCCATCCAAAATCCAACATTTTGTGACCCCCCAAATTAGGGGGTCAGGGATTGAATGACATGGCTTGCCTTCCAAACCTCTCTTATTTTATTTAAACTTCCAAACAATGGAGTGATCCATTCCATTCCATTTCATTCCACTCCATTCCGTTCCGTTCCATTAATTACCATTCCATTCCATCCCATCCTAAACTCTCAAACATACCCTTAAGAACGGGAGAATAGGGTAAGGGGAACAGAGAATCTCCCTCTCAGCAATAGAACCAGATCATCTGTTTTTAATACTCTATTCTTAATCTGTTTCATTAAAAAATCATCCGTTTAATAAAATAAGATTAACAAAAATTGAATGGCAGAATCACTTGAGAACAGGAATATAAAAGAATCTCTCTCTGCAATAAGATCAAATCAACTGTTTTTCTTACTGTATTTCTATTCGTTTTATAAAAATTCATTTATTCAACATATGAGATTTACAAAGATTAAATATTCAGGATTACTTGGGAACAAGGGAATTAGGGAAGGGAGACGAGAGGTTCTCCTTTTTAACAATAATTTCAGATAAACTGTTTCTAATAATGCTCTATTTCATAATGGACTCGGGAAAATTGAATGGCCAGATCATTTAAAAACAGGGGGGAATAGGGTTTCAGACAGAAGGGGGGCACCAAAGTTTTCAGCGATACACGAATTTAGTATTTTGTTTGCTTGGGTTACAGAGATTTTGGTGGAAAAAGACATGACTCTAGTCCCAAGCACGGGAAAAAAACAAACAGAAAAGGATCATAGTATATAGTATATACCAAATAATGCATACTAAAATAATTGTTATTATAATCCAATGGTGTCCTTTTCTGTGTGTCCTATACATTATCCAACTTCGTGCAGCTCAGTTACCAAGGCATTGTCCATTCCCGAGGGAGGGTGAGAGATACAGAGGGATGAAGCTCGACGAACAGAGCTGCTTGGAGGAATTACAAACTGAGGGGAGAGAATTGGGAAAACTTTCCAGGTTTCTTAATTCTCAGCGGAAATGAGTGAGCTTTTATCTAGTAGCTTTAGCTGGAACTATGATTGTTTCTGTGAAGAATTCTCCATACTGCAACAAGACTTCAACAACTACTACTGCTTCAATGGAATCAATGGGTTCCCGTTTGGAGATGAATTATCTGGATCATATTTCAGAGATGAGTTCTCAGTACCAAAGTTTACTGAGTCTTCGCGTGTCACATTTGAGACGCTACCATTTTCTCTCCAAGAAGACACGCCAATATCCATATTGGAGAATGAAGAGCATGGTCTGGCTACAGCTAATGATGGCCATGATTTCGAGAAGAAGGCTACTTGCAAAGATGAGCTGATTCAGTCCCTTGACCCTCCCGAAATGCCTGTTTTGAACATTGGCTCTTGTCCAGGAAGAAAAGTTCGAGGTAAGAAGCTTGATGGGCAGCCATCAAAGAATCTAATGGCTGAGAGAAGGCGTAGAAAGAGGTTAAACGACAGGCTCTCATTGCTGAGATCAATAGTTCCCAAGATAAGCAAGGTAAGTAGTTTTGCAGCTCCAAAGTACCATTTTGATAAGTTTCTTGCACTTGAAGGAGGTCAATTTGTCTGATATCTCAAAATCTTTGCACCAGATGGACAGGACATCCATACTTGCAGACACAATAGATTACATAAAGGAGCTGTCGGAGCAAATCAAGTTCCTGCAGCAGGAAATTCAGGTGGGTAAAGATTCAGATGAGTTGAAGGACATAAAATCAAGTGAAATCGTTGTCAGGAACTCACCTAAGGTACATGCACTGTGCTTATCTATGAGAACTCTTAACCTGAAAATAATTTTCTCAACTGTTCCATCTACAGTTCAACGTGGAAAGAAGAAATGCAGGTACTCGAATTGAGATCTGCTGTGCAGGAAAGCCTGAGTTGTTATTATCAACCGTAAAAACCTTAGAAGCATTAGGAGTGGAGATTCAACAATGTGTTATTAGCTGTTTCAATGAGTTTTCAATGCAGGCTTCTTGCTCAGAGGTTAAATTTCGGCCATCAAATTCGTATTGCTCTTATTTCTAAATGACTGACGCTGATGGCTAGTTTGTGTTCTGTCTGTTCTTAATTACAGGAATTGGATCGCAGGGTATTGACGAGTTCAGAAGAAATAAAGCAAGCATTGTTTGAAAGTGCAGGATATGAAGGAAGATGTATGTGAAACAAGAGAGGAACAATATGGAGGGAGTGGATCTTAGCCTGTGGTCCAACTCGTTCGTAAAATCTTTCTGAAAGGTCTTGTATTCTGGGTTTTCTGAGTTCATGAGTCTCTTTTAAAAGTTCTAAATATTAGAGTTCTCGTATTCTAGTCTCGTGTGAGTTAGTAAAGCCTTTTCAGTATTAAGAATGGAATGAAGGATATAACGTTGGCTGCTGCATAAAAAGGGTCGAATGGAATGAAGGCAGGTAGCCATGTTAAGAAATCCCAAGTTCAAATTCTTGTAAGCACATCTTTCTCAGGCTCGGCGTCCTAGTATTCACTAAGAAATAGACACGCCTCGGATTGGTAATTTTTGATTTTTTACATGCCTCGGATTGGTAATTTTTATTTTTTATCTACCAATTTAAAGTTACTAATCGATTAAAAGGTCGTTGTTACTTTAATTTCTTAAAAATAAGGATATATTAAATTTATAAATATTAATTAGAGTTCATCTCTAATTTATTAAGAATTAAATATTTTAGCAATTAATTTAATAAAATTTTAAAATAAATTTGAACATTTATAATTACATTAAAATGAATTTTAAATAAAAATTTAAATTGTTATGTTTCACATTAATATTGATATGACACATATTTTATCATTTTTAATACGATACATAATTTTTATTGTTTCATATAAAGTTTTGCGTCACATTTATGTTAAATTTATTTTAAATTATTAACAAAATTTAATTAAACTAATTTAGTTATAATTAACTAATTAAGTTAATTACAATTTTTGAATTTAAATTCTCAAATAATCATAAGAAATCAAAATTTCAATTTTTGCAATTCCGTCACTATCTCTTAACAAATTTCAAATAAACTTTAAAACTCAAATTTTTTTTCTCGACCGCCATCTGAAGATCCAAGAAAACTCCATGTGAAGAACTAGTGGCTTTTTCATACTTGTTCTTGAGAATAAGCGTTTTTACTTTGTATTGGGTGCTTTTATTCTCTTTTATCTCCCATCATTTGCTGTCTTGCTCGATATTTGATTGGAGAAGGTTGTGTGATTTGTATTTACTATTTAGTCATAAGGAACTTGTTCATCGGAGTCTTTTTGAAATCACGTATTCTTGTGTTAGTGCTATTTCTTAAGATTCATTGGCATACTTCTGATTTGGTGAATTAGTATGGTTGAAGAGTGAGGAAGAACAGATAAGATGGGGGTATTTTCGAGATATTATTATAACCATTAAAGATTGTAGATTAATACAGTAGTAATATCATTCTTCTTCAATTGGTTAGTAGTAATGTCATTCTGAAGACCCAATCATCGGATTAAATCTGAGTGTGATAAAATATATATTGACCTGTTAATATCAAGTCAAGTCAGTCAGATTTCTCATAATTAGTGGAATCCAAATAATTTGTTAAAATCTGAACTTGAAATCTGTCATACTCAAATACCTGAGCTGAAGTCCTGTTGAATTGATTTGACGAACAGGAGATCAAGGCTCACAGGTACGAGCTTTTACCTACAGCGCATCTTAAGCATCATCAATTACGAATGCTGAAAATAATTTGTTCCAATGAAACATAGGACTGATAGGGTAAGTATTATAAGAAAAATGGTAAGAAAAGCTCATCTCTATATTGAAAATAAGAAATAAAGTAATTACAACCGATTAGACTTATCAGCATACAAGATACAGGCACAAACCGGTACAGGGATCAAGCTCACCTCACTAACAAGTTTCCTAAAAGCTGAAGAGTTACATATGAAAGAGTAGGACACATTTAACCAACGGAAATTAGGAAAAAGCGGCTCACAAGAAATAAATGGAGGTTCTTCTATAAGGGACCTCTACAATTCAATGTCGTACTGCAGACTAAAATGGGGTTAACACTGGCAAGAAGTTGAGGAAATTTCCTTTTTTCCTTATTCAATTCTGAAAAAGTGAACTGAGGTATCATTTGAGGAAAATATTAGGAAGGTACTACTTCTGGCTTTGTTTGGCCCGAAGCTTTTGTTCCAATACAGCTACTTCTGTCTCAAGGCTGAAAATTCTGTTCAAAGCATGCATATTCTCAAGGGTTTCATTAAGAGTCCTACTGTCACTTCCATCACATCTCAGATGCTGCATTGGACCATGCAGAAGCTTATTCACAATACCACGGCTAAGATCATCCACGGCTTTCCTTGTCTTCTTTGAGATATCATCATCCATTTTTGACAGGCACTTCTCTAGCTCTGCAGCTCTGATTCTCTCAGCATAAGCCCTCAATTTTTTGATTGTAGGAACCGTTTCCAACGAATCCCTCCAAGCTTCAAATTGTTTTGATTCTTCAAGGATAATTGCCTGAGCTTCCGTTGCTTTCCGGAGACGATCTTCTTTGTTAGCAGCCACAACCTCCTTAAGGTCATCAACATTGTAAACTCGTGCACCGTCGACATCATTGACGCATGAGCCCACATTTCGTGGAACAGAGATGTCAATAAATAACCTCAAACCACCTACTTCTGAACCAACAGCGGGAAGATCCTTAACATGCTCTTTCAAAAATAATGGAGATTCTGAAGCTGTGCTGGTGAATATCACATCAGCTTCAGAAGCACAAGTTAGCATCTCAGTCAGGGGCTTGTAGATAATCTCAACATCTTTCAAGTCTTCACGTATGGCAGCAACTTTTTCCTCACTTCTGTTAACTACCACCATCTTTGTGCAGCCCTTTGCCACCAAATGTTTTATGACAAGCTTCCCCATCTTGCCTGCTCCAATAACTAACATTCTGGCATTGGCATGTGACGATTCAGGAAGCTTCATTAAAGCCAGTTCAACAGCTGCAGAACTTACAGAAACCGCCCCAGCAGCTATATTGGTCTCAGTTCTAACCCGCTTTCCGACAGTGATTGCATGCTTAAACAGCCCACTAATGTTCCTCCCAAAACCAACAACTCCTTGTCCAACTTTCACAACTTGTTTAACCTGAGCAAGAATTTGACCTTCTCCAAGAACAAGAGAGTCAAGTCCTGCAGAAACTTCAAAGAGGTGTCGTGTGGCATCATTGTTGTACAACAAAAACCTGTGCTGAGAAATTTCTGAAACAGGGATACCACTTGTCTGTAACAAAAGTAGAATAAAAGATAACTGGTTAGAAACACAGTAAAGAAAAGGAAATCAATTTTTTCAATTCAGAACAAGCTAAATCTCAATAATTGATGTATTATTAGGGACATCTGAGATTATTCGTAAGGGATGATTGAGATCATTGTAATAAAATAATAGAAGGCAGCTACTCAGAGAATCAGTTGCCGTAAATGTTTTAAAAAATGCCATGTTCTTTCACCATAAAATCACATTTAGTTTCTATTTGAATGGTGTAGAATAAACAGAAAATAGAAAAGATAGTTTAGTAGTCAATAAACAGCATAACAAAAACGAAAGAAAAATACCTTTGACATCCATTCAGTCACTTCTTTCACCCCGCGATGCTGAGACAGGGCAACAACGTATATCTCCATTCGGTTACAGGTGCTAAGAACGGCAGCCTCTTCTATATGATTCAATCCACACAACTCCCCAATGGCTCGAGGCCATTCAGCTTCTGGAATGGCAAGTTTTTCGCGAATTTCAACAGGAGTAGTGTGAATACTTAGCCCAATAACCACAATGCTGGCTCTTTCCTTTGTATATCCTGAGAAAGGTGAATGACAAGACAATCAGATAAGAACAAAAGTTGGACGCTTGGACGCTTTACGGTAATAAATCAAAGGATGGACTATGTACAATTATTCGGTTGAACAATCTAACAAAGGTAAACAGATACCGGTATGGTAAGACCACACCAAGTACTACAGGTGTTCAAATCCTGGCCTTTATCAGAAAGGGACACGTTTTTCCTTTCAGTTTTGACAAACCCTTCCAATTAACAATCCAAACACTAGTATAAACAATATTGGAAATATAAATGCATGTTATGCTCTTTTAGAACCCCAAAATCTGTAAGTGGAACCTGATCGTACATCAGATTCCTGAAAGCCATGTCAGTTTTGAATTAACCAGTACAGTCTCAACAGTATTAACAGACAGATAAATATCCGACGAACAATGACGGTAAAACAAAGACAAAATTTATCAAGTTTAAATCAGTTGAAAATCAGACTCACTATCGGCCGCGGACGTCTTTAGCTGTTCAAGAGCGGACAAACGCGGAACCCTCGCCTGATCGACGCCGGCGTCAGTCCCAATGACGGCGTTCGTAGCCGATCCCGCGACATCGCATCTCACCCCTTCTCTCTTAGCCAACATTCTTCTGCGATTGCTCAGACCCGATTCGCATACCAACCGAACCTGCAACGGCGGACACATGCGAACCCTAAACACCACCGAGGACGACGGAGAGGAAGAATTCGAAAACAAAGTCTCCAATTTGGAACCGGCCAAGGTGATGGCAAAACCGCTCGAAACAGCCATGGCAGCCAGATAGCGTTCCAACCCTAACCGTAAATCTACTGCCCGGGCGAAAGAATTTGAGTGGCCGGAGAGGTTTATGAGATGCCAAACGACCTCCGGCAAAGTGGAGCGAGAAGATGGGCGTGTGGCCAAGGATGTGCCTGCGTTTGGTCTTATAGTCTAGTGTTGATTATCCTAGTTCTAGTATGACATTGAAAGTAGTTGGTCGGTACAATGTTATTGACCTTGCACAATTCGGAGTTGAATTAGTGGGATTATTGGGGAAAACTAAAAATAAAAATAAAAAACAAATCCAACTCTGGATTGGAGGATCATAATCGCTCTGTCTTTTGGGATTCCTGAATTCTGATTGGTGGATGCCATGCACGTTTTATCCACACTCCATTTCCAAGTCCATCTTCTACTCGGACCACATTTTTCGGGTATGGTTCATAAAGTAGGATTCTCCCGAAACTGCCAAACTCTAGACGAGAGTATCGTACGTCCTCATGCTTTTATGCTTCTTGGAATCTGGTTGTGTGTGTGTGTTCATGACCTAGAAGAGGGAAATGACATCGTGGCACTTTCTTCTCCGTTAGATTTTGAGGAGAATTGTTGATATGTATGAAAAAGCAAAAGGTGGGAAGCGGGGGATCACCAAAGTAGCGACTGAGATTGGTTCCCAAGATTTCAGGGCGTACATTTGCCACAACTTGGAATCCTAACATTCGAGGATGGAACTTGGACTCACGTTTAGGGATAGGATTATCAAGTCACCAATGTTATGAGACAATACCAAATCACACTAATCATATGATCTAATCAAAATTAATAGATTTCATCATGCTATGTCAAAATAAATTAATATTGTTTCACCGTAGGCATCTTTTACTTGATTAAAAACCATTATTTGCATGATTTTAAATTTCATTTCCTATCAGTACCAAGCGGTATGTACTATACCAGATATAAAATGTTATAAAATAGAAGTATTTATGTACTTAATATATATATATATAGGTCGATATAGGCCGGTATTTACAATACCAGTTATTTCGTTTAGTACCAAAAATTCTGAAAAACATAAAAACTAAGGGGGTGCTTGTTTGAGAGGTATGAAAAAAAGAGAATGGGTATGGAATGAAAAATTAAGTTTGATAAGGAGGTATCATTATAGATGTATTATTTTCATTACCCATTTTTGGGTAATACTCCGTTCCCCTCCTAATATAGAGGAATGAGTATGATTGTTCTATAAAGGTATGGTTCTTATAATTAATTATCATATAACTAATTAAAATATAATTATTAATTAATTAAAATATTGTAA
>JANZLD010000002.1:6258569-6269293 GCA_026413575.1 Erythroxylum carthagenense | reverse complement strand
ATATTTTATTTAAATAAATAATTTTATTTTTAATATTATTAAAGCGGAATTTATTAAATTTTATATAATTTGAATGTACTTTAAATTTTAAATTATATTTATTAACAATTATGAAATTAAGATCATTTCATTTTTTAAAATTAGTTTTCAAATTAATTATTTAAATAAGTTATTAAAATTAAATTATTAATAATTAAAAATAATTAATATATAATCTTAAATTATATTATTTGTAATTCTTATTAATAATTAATATTAAATAATTAAATAATATATATTTAATTGATGATGAATCAGATTATAAAAAACAAATTTTACTTTTTATAATTCTCATAAATTATGAGAACTAAAAGAAACCAAAATCAAAAGGTCAAAAAATAAAAGAAACCAAAATCAAAAAGTCAAACAAATAGATACTTTTTAATAAATTTGAAGAAAAATAAAAATAAAAATAAAAAGATCCATAAAAAAGGTCCTAAAATAATTTTCTTGTCAATCAGATTAATTATGTGGTTGGGAAATAAAGCATTATAAGACAAACGAAAGATGTGACCATGTGGTGATCTTATTTTCAAAATCAGAAATAGAAGGAACAGAAAATGTTGTGCCATTGATATCCGACCAAGTTACTGGAGATTGACTGAGATACAAGTTGGATGTAAAGCTTTACATTGCTGTGGTTAACATCGGTCCAAATCTTTGTAAATGAACTACGTTAAACTTACTTCAATACGTTGATTTTAACCTTAGAATAGCCTTCTCTTCTACAATTGATTTATTTTTAAAAGGCTGTCAATTCTAAACTTTCTTATAATTCGAAATTTGTGAAACCTACTAATTCCTAATCCAGACAGGCTCGCACTTGTTACGCTAATGTACATGTACCTTTTTGATCATTGTGTAAAATAAGATAGATGGTATTTGGTGTTGATGTCATTTAGCTTAATTCGATTAGTCCCAAGGTGGTTGTATTATAATTAAAGCCTTCAATTTTCATGCTACCGGTAGTACCGAAATTCACTGCATTTACAGGCCATCATCAGCAGTTCTTGATCTAGCAAATGGGCTGGAAAGCAGAAGCATAATGTTTCGTCTGTACCGTCCTCAGAATCAAGCGTGTCGGGCCGCGGGACAAACCTTACCTGGTAGTTAGCTGTCAGAGGTTCTTAGGCAACATTTCATATAGCTGTATCTGCTGTCAAGCCTTTCGGTCCAAGTGACCAGAAGGCGTTTCTTTTAATTCCTTCAAGTAGATGCCGAATGAACGCTTGAATACTTAAATTTGTGTAGACAAGGGGGAGAAATTAAGGCAATTAGACAAAATGTAAAGGTTTAATAGGCCCTTCATCCATCAAGATTCAAGTTCTAAACATGTCCTCAAATTTTATCAAACAAAGGAGGAAAAAAAGATAGGATAATTTTGAGATATTATACATAAAAAACTACCACTAATAAGCTTGGATTCTGGTCAAACCTCAGATGTCCATAAAGCAGCATTTAATTTTGTACTAATTAGAAAGTACGGGACAAAGAATTTCGGTACAGTGCCAAGACAGAATGGCGTTGCATTCTGTAATTCGAGAGATCTATATAAGCTTCAACGCTGTCAATCTGTTTACGTAAATTGGAGTTTGCAAAAATACCCAAATCATATTCTACGACATCAGGTCAGATGAAATAACAAAATAGTTCAGAATATTGGACCATGAGAAGGGAAGCCGCTATGCTTTAGAGTCTAACAAAGAGAAAAGAAAAACCTATAAAATCAACAAAAAGTAAGGTGAAACATAAAGAAAGATCGGAAGACTTCCCCCCAGAGCATAGCTAACTTTCTCGTTGGAGGGCCATAGATTCCAAAAATATACACCCACCCAAAGAAAAAAAGAGCTGACCCTATGACAAAAACTGAATTTCATTCTATAAAAGAATTGCGAGCTAGGAATTTTCTGCACAACAAATACGAAAAGGTTCAAAGAGAAGGAAAAAAGAATAAAGAAGAGAGAATCTTTATTTCTTTGTCATATTTCAAAGCACCTTATGATGTTTTCTTGGAGGCGAAAGAGCAGATGCCAGAACACCGTGCTCAGATAATCCCATGAACAAGGACAGAAATGAAACTGCAAAAAGAGGAATGCATGTAGAGTTAGGATAGTGCATTTTCACCAGAATTTGAATTCAATTTTCCAGAGGAATGCTTCAAGGGCCCAGAGGAAGACAAAAAAGAAAGCAAGAAAATTGTTTAATTTTTCTTTCCTTTTCAACATTCCTAGATTCATGTTTAGGACTTCCCGTGTGAAATAAATAAATTGAAAAGCATCTAGACATTGATCATGAACATACCCTCTTCAGAACCTAGTAGCAAAATTTCCGGTTGAAGGACCATCACTTAACAGGATGAACAACGTCAAGGTTCTTCTGAAGTACCCAGCCTCTTGGATAGAAAATTCCACAAACATCTAGATGTAGATGCCAGTTCATTATCCTTGAACAGCCAAATGGTATACCTTCCATCTGACTTTCATCCTCAACCAATTGCTCCATGAATGTGGTTTCCTAGATAAAGCAGGCGATTAACACATTATACACTTCAACATCATACTTGATACAAACCAACAACAAAGTCTATTAGAAAGAATATCATCAAAACGGCAAGCTGAAGATCAGATACTATACTTGGAAACCCTCCTTCACCGTATCCAACTGTCGAATTGGTTGCAAAAATGGACGCTGCCATCTCTTTGGGTCCCACAATATAGTGCTATTGAATGCAAATCCTGACATATCAACATGAAATCTACGGAGTCTTTTACTTTTATCATTTGTGTGCCAGCCAATGACTTGACTTCCATTGCATACTGGACCTTCCAATATGGCTTTATTTTTGCTTTGTGCAAGCATTGCAACAGGCCAGGTGCCAAAACGGCTATTATATAAGTATAGCCGTATTAGAAACTTATAAAGGAAAGCATCAAAGCAGCAGAGAAAGAAGGATGATAACAATAATATCTCCAAGGAAATTGCATAACAGAAGGCAAATTTCAGTCGTTGCAGAATATAAGTCTAGCACTCTTAACAAACAGATATACAATGCAAAAGTCTTGTGATGCAAAGAAAATTCTGTGCTTAAGATGGAAAGATTCTTCCTCCCAACTATCGTAGTTATTCTCTAGCATGAAATTGACATGCTTTCTCATCCAAAAATACAATTTCAAAAGCTCATCTCAAATGGACCCAAAGCTAGATCCATAAGAAGTCCAATAAATAAACACTTAAACTCACATTGAAGAGCAATTCAGATCCTACATTCACAGGTAACACAATCATATAGCATCCACGACACAAATGTTCTTAAGCAAAGTAAATCAATGTTGAAAACTGACCTGATTTCCCTCAAGCTCTCAAAAAGCTCCAGCGAATACACATTATCATCATCCGCAAAGTAGACGATCCCGTCAAGCCGATGCCTCTCAATGTGCTCTAAAGCTAAATTCCTCTGGTGCACTCCTCGGTCCTTCACGCTCGTCGAATTCTTAGCACACACCAGATGCCTATACATCACCCCCGTTTTCCTCAGTATCTCCGCCGTTTCCATCGACGCCACTTTCATCTCCACCACAATCCACAGCACCGGAGGCTGCACTAATCCTAGAACCTGGCCCAACCTATTCAAGAAATACGCCTGCGGGGCTCGACTGTACGTCGGCGTAACGACGATCAGTTGCTTTCTCGGTACATAATCAAACCTCGGAACATATTTCGGCTGCGTATCCACCACTAGACTCACTGAATTAACCGCCAAATCATGGCGCTTAATGCCGTGACTGCTGTTTTCCTCCAGTCTCGCGTTGACGTGCGGCTGCTTGATCTCGAACGAGAAATCAGGGTGGCTGAGATCGGTATCCACGTGACCAAACGGAAAAATGCCTAAAAAGAAGCCGAGAATGAAGAACGGCAAGCACCTGTAGAAAAATCTGCGAAATCCTTTCCTCTTCTGAGAGAAAGCAGCGGCGAGGAACCTGCGGAGAGATGATTCACTGAAGCAGAGAAACGATGACGACGAAGACGACGAGTATTTACCGGAGTTAGAGAAAAGCTTGTGAGAAGGCGAACCGATGGATAACGGAGAGCTGACAGCGCCATTCAGTTGCGTACGATCTTGATACGCCGGTGAAAGCGTTCGACGAATGGACGCCATAGATTCAGTTAGACAAATCACATGATCGAATCCAGAACTTTCGGTTTCTCACAGCAAATAGTAGCATCAAATTCGCCGGGAAAACGGAACCCTAAGTTCACGTAGAGAAGAAAAAATAGGAGATCATAGAACCAAGCTTGAAATGAAACTGTAAATCGAAATGAGATACTTCGGCGAGTGCTATATGATATATATATTAATATATATATATATCTTAGATCTGGAATAGAGAAAATTTTGAGTTTCACTGCGGAGAGGGTGGAGTTTTGGGGGTGGGAGGGTTCTGCTACACATTTGTTTATTGTAAGTAACGGGTGGTAAGCCATTGACCGGTGCACAAGTGGCCCAGTTCTAAAGTGGAGCGTACACGTATTGATTTCTTCTTCTTTTCTTTTGGTAAATGGTGGCTGTAAATTGTTTTCTTTTTTACTTTTCACTTTCCCGGGAAACAAGCAAGAAGAACATCTAAATGCAGAATGGAAAGAAAATGGATTACAAGACCTCTGCCTTTTCTAAATGCAGTCATAATTTTGTTATACTATCACCTTTATGTAAGGTTGGTATAAGTGAATCAATAGCATATCCAAATCCACCTTTTAAGGCTTCTGATTTGTTTCAACGTCTAGAGCAAATGGCATTGATTACTTTGTTGTTATTTGGAAAAGGCTTTTTTTGCATATACTTGACTTTCTTTCATTTTAATTATCACGTTGATGTTATTTGGTATATGCTTGACTTTTATTTTATTATATTTTAATTATTATTTCTTTAAGGTAATCTTTTTTTTTTACAATATTATTTAGTTATGGTATAGTTCTTTTTGTTATATATATTTAGTTTATTTATATCTCTTAAATAGTGTTGTACTAAAATCTAAATTTTATTATTTTAAATAAAATATATTTAAAACTAATTTACTATAAAATAGAGAAAAAATAATATTATAACAAAGGGAATTATATGGTACATAAATAATATTATAAACAAGAAAATTTAAATAAAAATAAAACATTATAGGTTACTTTGGTGTATTTAACAAATTTTTATTTTATTTTATGTTATTCTTATTCTTATTTTAAAAGTTTTTATTTTTATTTTTTTATTTTTTCTTTTGTTATGTGGGTCATTTGAAAATAGTATCTCTATTGTTTTCATACTTCTCATCTTAGCAAGATTTTTATTTGGTATTGTTGTAGATGAAAGTTTTAAAATGATAGTTTTAAAATACGATAATTAAAACAAAATATTAAAATACATAAAATTTTAATATATTTAATTAAATATTTTAATTAACATTTAATTCTATTTAATTAGCATGGATAATTGAAGTAGGTGGGAGCTTAGGTTGGCCCAACAAGTAATATTATGGATGGAGAATTGGGTTGATCCATTCATTTATTTTCTTGTTGTTGCAAAGCTGCCCAACAATTAATAATGGACGCAGAATCGGGTTGATCCATTCATTTATTATGAATATGGTAAAGTTCTTGCCAGAAATGCCATCGGTATCCATTGCAATTTGGGCCCTCCAACATTTTTATGGTTACTGCTCAATAAAACGAATATTTTTGGACCGACCAGACAAGGATAATGTAAAATTTCCAACCTAAAGTATGATTTATGTTACCGATATTTTAAAAAGAGATCGAAATTAGACCGGCTGAAATAAAAGTTTAAGATCGTTGGGTGCTACTTCTATTTTTTTATTATAATTTTTAATTTTTATTTTCAATTTTTTTCATTTCCTTTCATATAAAACAAAAAACTATTTGATTATTAATGTTAACTAATAATAATTACATATTAAATAAAATTTAAAGATAAATTATTTTTAATTAAATAAATTTATTTAATCTCTTAAATAATTTTTATTTAAATATTATGTTATTTTAATAAAACAGATAATTAAAAATTAACATTTATTATAAATATATTTTAATTATAAATCAAATTTAATTTTATTAAAATAAATTTTAATTTTTAATAAAATAAGATTATGCCAAAAAACAGAAAACAAGAATCAAAAATTACTTTTTATGGTTTTCATAATTTTTGAAAACTGAAAAAAAAAACCGAAACTAAAAGCAGAAACTAAAAACTCAAACAAAAAAATGTAATAAAAAACTCAAACAAACAAATTTCTTTTACTGAATTTGAAAACAAAATCATAAATTCAAAAATAAAAATAAAAACAAGAACCCCTTATGTTTTAGATATTCAATTAATATTAGACCGTTGTAAATTAATATATAATAAAACTTAAACAAACTTAAAAAATTAAAACATGATTAAAGAAGTAGATTGTTCTTTCTCATCAAAAATGGTAAAGTTTAATCAAACAAAAAGACTATTAAAATAAAATTAACTAGTTCATTTTAATATATAAAAATTAGTTATTTTATAAAAATTAAATAATTAATTAATAATAATAAGTATTAAAATAAAGCGAATCAGTTCAATCAATTTAATTTTCAATTTTACACGAAAAACACTGAATAATATTTTTTGGTGCAAAATGTTCGCAAGATTTAATTATAATTTAATACTTCTATATTTTCCTTTCTTGTTGTCTTAATATTTTCTGGGCCTTCTTCGACGACGAACACAAACCAATGGGCCTCGTGCCTATTTTCATTCCGAGAAGTAGTTACCTCTGAGAAGCTTCTCAGGCTTATTCTTCGAATTAGAATTTAGAACATAATCACATATTATGAAATAATTGATATAAGTAATTTTTTGTGCCCGAAAATTACATATTTGAATTAAAAAAACACTGTTTTTAAAATTTTTTTTTAAAAAAGGATGTGTATAAATGATAACCCTCTCCTACTGAAGAGTCTTGTGCGATCTTTTCCTGTTCTATTTGGTTAATAACTCCAATAGCACGCTGTACTTGGACTAATTCCACCAATCAAAGAACTGCCATATGGGCAAAGAATATTCTATCTATCAGAAAATTGATTTGGCAATCAATCACTAGCGATTAAGACATGACTAATAACTGGAATCATTCTCTTCTAACCGAATCTTTCATAACTTTGTTCGTCTAATTGCTCGTCTTTGCAGACTATTCAATTGAACTCTTCTTTCTTTAAATCAAGATCAATCCTTTTCACAACCCCCTGCCTTTGACTGGACTAGAGTTTCATTTCCCACCGGTTTCGTGCTTCCAAGTTTGAGCAATTCCTGGTCGTACAAATACAAACGGATATGAATATGACATGAAAAACAACTGTCCTCATAGTTTTAGGCATTTGGAATTGAGACATCTGTGGCAATTTTTGGCTGGTGAACCTTCCTTGTGGGTTAGCTTTGCTTTGCGTTCTGGGCATTGCCTCCGTCTCAAAAGAGTTTCAAATTGTACTTCTTGGTCCAACTTTCTTTTGGACGAGATCAATGTCACAATGCCCTTGCGGCTTCCAAGGTCTGAACTTTGACTCCTGATAATGCCGCTAACTGATGGTACTCAACTTCAAGATATGACAACTAACTGGTCATGATATCAATAGGATTGAAATGTCAATTACACCTTACAAACAGAGCACGATGGAAATGGTAATCATAATTTAGAATGCTACACAATCTCGTATCCAATTCAATAACAAGCAGACATGAAAGGAAAGCTTTTGCTATTAATAAGATAAACCTTCACGTCTAGATAATAGATATGCGTGTCTTAGGGTAGGAAGTTGGACATGTTGCTCCATTATTGACTGCACATGCTTTGCGTATCTTTTTTTTTTTTTTTTTTTTGTTACAAGAAAGAAGCACGAAAGTTAGCGTAACTGATGCAGAGATCTGCGATACAAAAATCATTGCGTATTATTAATTGCGGAGAGTGATACCTTAAAAGGCGATCTCCTCTTCATGGTCATGTCTAGTGCAGTGTTTTCGTCCGTTAGACCAATCATAATAACCCACGCCCTTGTATGACCATTTTCAACATAGTGAAGCTAAGAATTATGATGGGTATATAAATGGTTTTGGAATTTAAAAGTTAAATGTATTTAATTATGTGCTAACATGCAATATCAAAAGTTGAGAAATAGCTATTTAATTACTATTATATATATAATAGTAATTATTTTGATGGACATATTAACGAGTTAAATGAATTAAAGAATAAATTATAAGTGTATCAAAATTAAATTGCATGTACCAATAATTATGATTTATGTCTTTTAAAGTACTAAATTGTGTATTAATATGTGAGTATAATTTCATTGTTATTATGTGAGTGATATTGTTGATATTATAAATGTAATATTATTATAATAAAAACATGTTTTTGTTAAAAATTTCCCTTTCTTTGTTTTTTTTTTCTTTTTCTATAGCCAACATTCATGGCTATACTCGTTACATAGTTGACATGTTATTCTACATTTGAATAATAACGATTTTGAGTAGACATCCAATACATAGTTGGCATGCCACTTTTTATTCTTGATAATTTATTTAATATGTGTTTATGATTTTGAAGCATTGATTAAATTGAAAAATAGTTCAAAATCTGAGAGTCAAATTCTATGGGATTCGTAAGTTTACAGATTTATTTTACCTTTAGTCTATTTGTATAATTTAATATTTTGCTTGATTGGGGTCAAAGAAAAACACTAATATACTCAAACGGGTCAAGGGCACATTACTATCTTCATCATTGGTTTATAAGCAAACAAACAAACAAGCATAAAATAGTCAAACGCCACTAACAAAGTTAAGAGGACTTGGCATCCTCTGTTTTGCTTCACTTTCACTTCATGCCAGCAAAAGAGCAACCGTTTCAATCAACAACACTTGATTTAAGTTCAAACTTGGTTCTCTTCTCCACTCACTTTGTTAAGTCTTATCATCCACGTGTTGATAATACATGATTAACCCTTTCCCTTTCCATTAAACAAAGAGGATGTTTCGTATCAGATAACCCTTTTTTTTATATATACATAGCTTTGTAAATAAAAACAAGCTTTAGTTATTATGTAAGAAGAAAGAAATACATAAATACCATTGACTTCAGGGTTTGGAACTAATAAAGGAAGACTTGGAAGAGAGAGTTTATGATTGTGGAAGTCAGAATATGCAACATCGAATAGATAAAAAAGGAAAAGGGGTTCCTAAAGAGACAAGGATGAAGGAATTGAACTGATCATCATCACATTTTTAATTTGTCAAACCTTCAAAAAAACACTTGAAACAGAAGAACGTCGACAAACAAAAACAATGCGGTACCCCCTCACGACTCACTAGCTCATATCCAACATAAAAGTAGTAGAACGTGTTGGTTCCTCCATTCACGTGGCCTCGGAAGACACACGCACGAAAAAAGCTCCAGCATCTTTAAACCATGCAATGCAATTGCAAACCCATCTCTCTATCTATCTATCTGTACAGAGGCGACCTTATCCCATCACATAACCCACAATGTGGCACTTGACTACTTGTGATGTCCTTATTGTGGACTAGTCATGCTAATGACACGCCGGGATTTACTCTTCTTCTGTACACAAATTTCACCAAGTCAACACGTCAATGCTCTTGCTTGGCCATACACTATGTAAATCGTAATAATATTCTATACGGCCACTTTTTTCAAGTTTCACTCACTTTAGATCATGATCGATTGGTTATATAACATACAATTTGACCATGTTTGTTTCTGCTTTCTGTGTATAATGGAAGACACTGACATGCATGAATGAATCTTCAAAAGGAAGGGAACCATATAAAAAAGCAACATAGTATGACCATATAAGCATAGGTAGACAAATAATTTCAGAACGTGAAACTTATCTGTCGAGCCTTTTCAGAAACACTAGGGTAAAGGCATCAGTCACTCACTATATTGTACGTAGCTATTAAGAAGAAGATCCGTGCGTCGAGCTCGGTGAGTCATTAGCCTTTTCAATAACATAGGCAGAGGTGTTAGAAAAGTTGGAACTTTCGGCAATGGAGGCGGAATAATAGAACATGTAGTGGGAAGAGCCTAAGTTGAGGGGCCGAGTGGTTTCTGAGAGGACATTTACGTTGGCAAATGGAGATCATTAACGTAGCTAATGCCATATTCAAATAAGATTGTGATTAGAAGGAACGTTGTGCATAACTACGTCGACTTTTTTAAGTAAGTGATATAAAAACTTAAATAAAAAATAAATTACGGAAAGATTATTTCATAATTATATTTCTAATTAAAAGAAATATTTTAATGTTTAATTTATTATAATTTTTTTAATTGAATATTAAAAATAAAAAATGTCTTTTACCCGCCTTTTTTTATTGCCAATAAAATATTTTAAAAGGGTCTCAATTATAAGAAAACACTTTTAAACTATTCACGTCCATCTTGGTCTCATCTCGATTCTATAGAATAGGTCATTTGTTTACCTGCATCATGGATAGACATATACAGAATCCAGTGTTCCTCCTAAATTTAAAAAAAATTAAATATTTTTTATTTTTAATATATATATATATGTATAAGAATAAAATTATTTAGAAATAATAATGCATTAAACCTCTTAAAATTTAAAATAAT
>JANZLD010000002.1:6243764-6258469 GCA_026413575.1 Erythroxylum carthagenense | reverse complement strand
TATAAGAATAAAATTATTTAGAAATAATAATACATTAAACCTCTTAAAATTTAAAATAATTAAATATTTGAATCATCCTATCTTAAATTTCCAACTCCTTATCTGACCCGTATATCTGATAAAGCAACAATTCACTGTATGCTTCTCAACTCTTTGGAGATCCCCTTTTGTCGACTTGTTTTGGCGCATTTGGTGATCGTGCCCACTACAGGAACCAATGAGAATGGGGCGGTTTGATAACGGTGGACATGAGTTTTTGTGTTTAACCTATCAAATCGTTGCTTGTAGCTTAGCTGAGGCTACCTATAGACTGCTACCAGCAAAGAAGTGGTCCGCGTCTTGATGCGAGACCATTAATACAGCCATGTTGTATTATTCGTTATTGGAACAGAAGATCTTATTATTGGTACCGTATTTCAGACTTAAAACTTACTTTATATAAATTGTCAAAAAAAATTTTATAATGTGACTTATCTACTATATATCATATAAATATCATTTTATTAGTTATACTTAATTTAATTTGAACAATTAGTTATTTTAAAAATAAAATTAAACTTTTTAAAATATATTATCTCATAACATTACATAAACATGGGTTTAGGGAATTCCATTCACGATAACAAAAGTTACTCTATTCTAAAAGGGACTCCTCTCACCGTGTAAGGCCTGCGTACATGAAATGCCCCATTTGACGAGGACGATTGATGCAACTCTTTATTCTATTCTATTCTATATTTACACAATTGAATGGTACCACGTCAACTTTGTTCCTTTTTTTTTTAATTGCGAAGAAAAAGTACAAATATGATCACATATGACGAGAGTACAAAGCCGTGCCCGCATCGTAATGCAGAAGCTTCTGGATGACTACCGAAGGCTTCCAAAGAAGGTGTAAGCCCGATTCTAAGAAAATGGCACAGGTCGTCAGTCTATCAGCGCACTGATTTTCCTCGCGTCCGACAGGTCGTAACACCACCTCCTAATCTCGCTGTAACAGCCTGTAAATACCTGCAACCAGCAAAATATCCTCGGTAACCTGCTGGCCAGAAAAGTCGATTCAATTTGTTCCTTTTCTCTATGTTGGATACCATCAATCAATAATAATTTTAAATAAGTAATAATCTCTAACCTTTACAAAACTGTACCTTGTACAAGGCAACTAGCTAAAAGCTAAGGTAAGCGTACGACTCCTTGCTCTAGCCTTAGGATGGGGTACCGATCTAGACATGCACGTTACCTAGTTACTGTGTGATGAATTTAGTATACTAAGATGCCCATTTCCGGGATATATCACATGATTGTGGTCTTATGGAGATAATAGGACGATGGCTATAGATAGCGGTGACAGAGAAATATAGAAACTACTATTTTCTGTCTATTTTTATAGTGTTTAATTCTGTTTAATATTTAAAACGAAGTTGTTTTGAACATGGAATAGGATTAGACAATTTCTAAACTTATATCTCAAAATGACATCATTTTGAATATTTGATAGAGTTGAACAGGATAATATTAAATTGAAAACCTCGTTTTGGTCATTGGATAAGGATGAACAATCTCTCCAATTATGTCTAATTGTCAAAACGATAGATGGAGTCAAATTGGACAAAAATATCTAAACTTGAAAATATTAATATGTATAAAAGAACAGTCTTTCATATACACACGCAGACATATATATATATAAATGAAGATGGAGATGGCAGTAGTGGTGGTGGGAACTGAGTAATGACAGTCGGCAGAGGCACTGCTCGTAATTTTGTCGTCTGAGAAATAGCAGGCGGATTTTGCTTCTTCAGATCGAAGGTGGGGGGACCCTCACCACCACAGTCATGAACCCCCTGCTCCTCCTCCTACACTGCCTAGCTCCATTATCATCATTCTTAATTCACGGCTTGTTTTGTCCACAACTGCATATATATATATACCTACCTTCTCAGTTCACTTCTTCATGTTTGTTCCTATTCATCTGTCTTGTCTGCAAGTACATATTATTTTCCAATATTTACCTCATCATCCCCAACTGAATTGACAAATTTTACTCGGTTTAATATGATTTTGTTCCAAATAAACAAAGTTAAATATGAGTTTTAATTTAAGATAAACTGACTTTGCTTAATTTAAATTAATTAAAATAATATTATTTTGACACAATTTGATTGGGACTAAATGCAAATTACATATTTGAAAAGGAGTAATGCTTTTTTCTTTTTGGTATGGAAATTTATATAATGAGGAATAAAAGGTAAAGGTCTCATTAAGATACATTTTATTATTTTTATTCATAACTCTAGAATTATAAAATTTTAATATTATATTATTTTAAATAATAGCATAAATAATAATAAAATATGACAGAAAGGAATTATATAATGTATAAGCAATATTATTCAATCATGCTTTTACATTTTCTAACGTCAAATGTTCAAGTAATGAAAATATTCTTTTTGTAAAAATACAAAAAAGAAGTGCTACGTTACCCTCAAATTCTTCTTAAAAAGCTAAGTCCCTTGTGCACTGAATACTTACTCATGCATTTATGACAACCTTAAAAATAACTTGTTGAAAATTACCTAAATAAGAAAATTACTTACTTAAAACGGCAATCATTGCTAACCAAAAAAAATCATTTTATTTCTTATTATTTATATTAATAATGACTGTTAATATATATTTATTAATACAAATAAATATATTTATAAGTAGAAAAGAGAATCAATTCGGTTAGACATCATATATAATTGGAAGTATGTCTTAAACACCATTTCTACATGTTTTTAGTACAACATGAAGAAAGTGGAAATCAAGGAAAGCCTAAAAGGAAATGAAACAGAAGAAATGAAAGTGAGGATCAGTTTGTTCTACTACAAAGTGGGTCAAAATGGATAAAGTGATCTCTAATCAATGAAGGGTTTGTGTAGTAGAAGATATCAATGGGTCTGTTTCAAGTGAACTTGACTGCACCAGCTCATCGTTAATGCACAGTATCTCTTCAAGATTACCAGCAAGCTCTGCTCTTTTTGCTGCTGGTGATGAAACTGGTAATGGTGATGGAGGAGTATCAGTTACCGAAGTTTGTGTGAGCTCTCTTGCTCTCTCTACTTGAACCAGCCAGTCTGTTCTGCATAGAACATAAAGCATCAGCATGGCGCATGAAGCTTGAGCTGCAAGCAAGCCGAGCCAGAGCCCAGGAAACCCCATTTTGAGCACAAACCCCGCTAGTATTGCCACTGGCATACCAACCAAGTAGAAAGACCCCAAGTTGATGTTAGCTCCAATGGTAGGCCTAGCACTGCCTCTCAAAGCCCCACAACCAGTTGTTTGTGGGCAATTTCCAAGCTCACAGAGACCTGCGATGGGCAATGCTATGGAAGTGAGTTCGAGAATCTCAGCGTCGTTAGTGAAAAACTTGCCCCATTGATGCCTCATCAATGTTGTGAACAACAAGGCCAAGAGACCTAACGCCACTGCACATGCCAGCGACACTAACATGGAAATGCGCGCCCTCGCCGGTCGATTCGCCCCCAACTCGTTACCAACTCTTGTTGAAACTCCGAGGCTGAGAGCTGATGGGAAGACATAAACTAAAGATGTTGTCTGGATAAGTATCCCCATTGAAGCTATGGTGGCTCTGGGGTTAAGAAGCAGACCACATAACATGATCATGAATTCATACCACCACCACTCGAGGCATACAGAGACACAAGTGGGGATTGCAAGACCTAGCAGAGATGACCAGCCTCTAAGACAATCCATGCTTGGAGAGACCCAAGAATCTTTGTATACACCAGAGAAGTACAAGAAGGAAATGAGTAAGAGGAAAAGATTGAAGTTAGTCCAAATCATGGCTATGGCTACTCCTGCAATACCCAGTTTGAAGTGGACGACAAGAATGAAATTTAAAGGAACATGGAGAAGAACAGAGATGGCTGAACAGTAGGTTAATGGTAATGTGATGCTTTGTGTCCGAAGATATACTCGAAGAGGGTGGAGAAGTGAAAGGAAGAAGAGGTCCGGAATGGAGAAAAGAATGAAAGTGTGTGCAACAGATGATATATCATGATCTTGGCCACACCATAAGAGAATTCTCTTCATGTTTAGCCACATGAAAGAGATGGGAACAGACGCCGACAGGAGGAGAAGAACAGTTCTTTGAAGAGTGAGTCCGAGAAGCTTCATTTGTTTGGCCCCATAAGCTTGTCCACAAATGGGCTCCATTCCCATGGCTAGCCCAGAGATGACAGAGTAACCGGTGATGTTAGCGAAACCGATGGATAGAGAGCCACCAGCCAGCTCGAGCTCACCAAGATACCCTAAAAAAAGCATGGAGATCATTGCTCTTGAATACAGAATAAGACCAGTCATTGCTGTTGGTCCAGAGATCCTTCCTATGGCTTTGATTTCCTCTGAGGCCTGACATGGAAGCAGCAAAAAGGGCAACAAGAAAGCAACATTAGAAACACAAAAATTGAGTACGAAGAACACACGTCCTTTTGTTACATGTTCATCAAAACAATTAAAGGTTGGTTCTTTTTGTTTCTTTTGTTTTTACCTCAGAAAGGGTTGGCCATCTTTTTAGCTGCTCTTGATCATCGGCATAAAGATCCATGGCTTTGTTGGGAATAGAGAAACGGGTAGTGGGAGGGCATAGAAATGACGAAGGAGAAGAAGGTTTTGGGTTGCACATGTTAGCTATAGCTAGTATTTTATTAGATAAGAAAAAGAAAAAGGCTTAAAGAGAATGAAGAGCAAGATGCATAAACGTGTTGGGTTGGGAGGTAGAGAGTTTCCTGTTCTTGTTTTGTTTGCCACAGGGTAGTTCTGGATACCTGTTAAGAGGGTATGCAGCTCCTATATATACATGAAGAAATCAGGACCTACAGCTACGTTGTGCTTTGTGAAGTTACGTGAAGAGGAGGCGGTGAAAAAGTGTCAACTAGTGGTACTACTGAAAATTGTTAGACCTTTTGTCTTGTGGGGGCCAATCATCTTCTTCAACACTCGTCTTCTCTCGCTCTAAAGCACCTGTAATCATAATTAGTTGAAAGAAAAAGAAAGGTGCAGTGAGTAAGGATGGGAGAGAAAGTGTAGTTTAATTGGGGTTTAGTTATGGTAATATTAATCCAATTAATGAAGTTAATCCTCCGAGTTTGTCAAGTGGAGTTCTGCTGTGCACAAGGGATTGGGAAAGGGCAAAAGCAAATTCGCTTCCTCGGCCTCAATCACCGCCAAGTTGTGAGTTGGGAGATATGTCTCATATTCTAAGGCAGGTTATGCATATGCTATATGCCAATTCCTTACACAGCCCATGTGATTTAACACATCCTTAAGCATATATACGATCGATCCTTTTTATTATCAGAAGCCCACTTGAACATGGAAACATCTCTTGACTATTTGCCCAATTTGAGAGGTGCCAAACTTTCAGTACAAAAACAGGCCCCATCTGTTTCGTCTGTAAACTTAAAAACAGCTTATGCTCCACAAACAAAGCTTCAAAACATCAAAGGGTAGAAGTAGAACATGTGAGAAAAATGTATTGATGAGTAAGAAAAATTTTAAAAGGTTTATCTTCATGGGATTTTGTGGAGAGTAGGTGCATGGGACCACAAAGTAGTTAATGGGGGAAGTGACAGTAAAATGGCAGTATGGAGAAGAGGCAGATGGAAGGAAGGGAACAAACAGCGAAGGGAGAGACCAAATAGTAATATGTACGTGCTTCAATTGCAACCATTTAATTCGTATCCTCTTTCTCACAACACAGATGAGGGACTGTCTCTCTGCGGGGGTGAAAGAAGAGATTCTTTGCCTGGAGACATTAGAGTAGTAAAAGCCAACCTTATCCATCATCAGCACAGAAAACAGAATAGAGCATGCAATTGCAGTTTCCAAGTTCTGTTTCTTTTTCTCTTTTAATTTTTTAACCTTTGGCTACAGCGACCCCCAGTAGCTTCTTCAGAGGAATCACTTTTTTTTTTTTCTTTTTCTCCTAGTTTTCAATGTATATAGTGGAAGATATTAGTTCCCTGAAATCCATACCCACCCCTCCAATGTCAGATTCCATGTGTCTCCACTCTCCAGCATAATAAGCTGCTGTGGATGAGAGCAACGTGACATGACAAAAAACCAGTGGACAAGAACAAGTTGTGTCAAGATAAACAAACCAATGAAACCCGTAGAAAAATAAGGGGAGAAAAAAAAAAAAACAGACATTGCGTAAATGTTTGATGGTATGAAACTGGAGAACCAAACCCAATTTCGAATTTTATCATCCTAATCGGAAAGTGGGGTTCACAATAAAGTGAGATCCCGATTGACTCTTTTGAATATAGAGAATTTCACTTTTACGATCACGTAGCGATGCCAATCTCACCGTGTCTGATCAGAAAATCATGTCATACACACCAAGTTGCTGTCATAGTGGAGGTCGAGTAGAATTTTTCATGGCAGAATAATAAACAAAAAAGTAGAACACGAATGGTCAAATGTAAGTTTCAACGAAGGAAAGGAAATGAAACAATGACGAGACCTTTCGACGCTTATGAAAATAGAAAGATTATATGAGTCTAGAAAATCTAATAAATTCTCGGATTCCATGCTTCTCACCTTCCCCTCTTCTTTCCTGAAAAGGGTTGATGCCTAATTTCAGAATAAGTCACAGACAGGAGAATGGAGATGTCAAGAAGTTCTTAAATTTTAGTTTTTATTCTTTTTAGGTGGATTCTATTCGTCTTCTTATATGAATTGATATTTTTGCTTAGCTACGATCTTTCCATGGTCTATCCCATTTCTCTTCCTAAACTCCCACTACCTTGTACCCAAACATGCATAAACAGTTGCATGCACACAGGCAAGCATTCCCAGTGTCTCAAGCATGGGGGACCAAAACTATAATTGATGTGTTGCTCAACAATCATATTATGATAGTTTTTCAATAGGCTATCTTCTGACTGTCCTGCCATCTCTTCATTTATGATTTGAAAAATAAGAAGCATAAATAATGTGCAACTAAACGATGTCTTTAAATGATTCTCAGACCTTAACAGAAGGCAATGCATGGGTGCATTGAAAGCAAAACAGGCTATCTTAGATTCTGATAAGTGCAATGAACGCAAGAATTTATTCCTAGGTTCAGAGGCACGCAAGGTCATTGAAATAAATAACAAAGGATGCTTTCCACAGAAATCAATCATTCTATTCCGAAAAGCACAGCATCAAAAAGGCATGTCTCCATCAAGGTTACAATCGCACAACTAACGCACTAACTGTTGGCCACCAAGCACTATTCAACACATTCATACAGCAAAATTCAGGCACACAATGCAAGAAACTCAAATACATCATGCTTGGACGGTTGGACCACCAGGAGGGTAATAAAACAGGATTGGAAGATTTTATTTTCCCATGAGAAGTTTGTCTCGATCAACAGAAACTTATCTTGGTTGGTACAGTAGTCTTCGGAAGTAATCTTCAGCTTCATTTCCTTTCCATGGAAGCAGGTGGACTCTTCCACATATACGAAGAGAATTTCAATAGCCTCCCATATTTCCCATCTTCCACATACAGCTATGGTATTTGCAATACTTTACCATGGTGCATATCGCAGCTTTCTGTACATATAATACGCCGAAACTGTTTCTAAGACATGCAGAGTGCACAACAAATTGAATCCTCAGGCGTCAAATTTTAGGAATTTCCTCAGTGTCTTAAAGAAGGTCCGATGAGCATGGCCTTTCTAAATCTTAACAAATTCCCAAAACTTCAAAATTTTCCATGAAATCCTCTATTTTCTCAAAATTCTGTCTCCACTTTGGTAAACAAAAACATTGCCGCTCGGATCCTACTCCAGGACACTGGCAACCACGATGCAATAAAATTAAAACCAAGGAGTTCTAATAACTTGCAGGCCAAAGGAGTAAATAAGGCCAAAAGACAAAAGATATTGGGTAAGGAAGACAATAAGTAAAAAACCTCAATTCCTCGGAGTTAAATACAGCTCCTCGCATAAATTAGCACTATGATGCATTCTGGTCTTAACTGTAATCTGGAAAAGGTAAAGCAAATACCTCATCTGATCGCTCTGGGCTTTTGAGCAATAGACCGAGGAATACCCAAGATGGCTATAGTTCCAGCACTAAAGGCTGCAATGGCTCCAACAGCAAAAGCCGGTGAGTTTCCACCACCAAACAGTTGATCCCATGGTCCACTTCCTACTGACACAATGACCTGTGTTGATAAATATTGTCTCAATCATAAAAGTTGTTAGGTGGAGAAATTGTTATTGTAAACAGAAACAAAGTGCTCGACGGAAAATTCAAATAAGATGATGCTAACGATTACAAGACTAAATCCTTTGAAATCAGGCTGTTAAAGAAATTATTTCCATGTAAAACTAAATCCAATTGTACAACTAACTTAAGAATCTTAGATAGCATTGAATTGAATATCTCAAGGAACATGAAATCTAGAATTTACCTGATCAGGGTGTTACCAGCTTCTTTTTGTATTTTATGAACAAACATAATGATATTATAATGTAATGCATGCAACTCTAAAATGTATCATACGCAGCAAATTGCAAAAGGGGACATGGAATTTCTATAGCCTTTCTTGAAATTCTTCCAATAAGCAGTTTGGCATCCAGTGATCATCTCATTTTACAAATGACAACCCTCCTAGCCCTTCATCTTATCAGAAAAAACGAGTATATACTTTTATTTCTACTAAAAACTCCTTTTCTTTTTCAAGGAAAAGGACAAAAACATGCACCTATGATCAGCCCATCACATACCCCATACGCATGCATGTGTGTAACATGAGAGGTACCTGTGGGATTACAATTGCCAAATTGAGAACACCCATTGACAACCCTGCAAAAAACAATCATGAAAACAAGCAGTTATAGAGCCTTTCCCAACAACAGAAAAAGTTGAGCAACAAAATAAAGAAATTCCACCTTGGCCAAGTCCAAGAGGTTCAATACGTGAGGAAATTAAGGCATATGGAACACTATAAGTGATCTGCAAGGAAAATATTACAATGACAACGATATCAGTTTCCTCCTTGATTAACAGAAGAATGATACACCTAAAATGTAGGCATTACCAATAAAAATTGTAATCTAAGTTTATTCATTGAATGTAACTATTCTAAAGTTTTTCTATTGTTTAACTTACATTGACTAAGGTTAAATTTTTAGCAATTATTTATTGAAAATGTGTAATTTTATATCATGCTTCATGCACATATAAAGGGTTGTTATATTCGTTCAATTTCATATTAGATACTTGTTATGCATTTACAAATATATATAGATATAAACAAAGACAAGATAACTGATCAGATAAAAAAAAAGTAGCCGGACAATAATATGTAAGTTGGAGTTGTACTTTTAATTCTATAACGGTAAATGGAGCTTTTCACAAACATTAGACCATCAAAATTATATCCTAATCAAGATTATAATGCTATATTATAATGAAAGATCGACCTCTTGGAAAATCAAATTTATACATAGTGTCAAACTTCCAACATCTTGTACAAAGAAAGAAAAGGAGTACTAATATAATACAGAACTAGTTAGCTAATTAGAGAGCCGTTCACTGACCTTGTTTTCTCTCAAATGGTAAAAGTTCTTGTTATCTTCATATCTCCTCTCTCTTTTGTAGGCAACCAAGCAGAATTAAGAAAATGCAGAGTCTATAATCCCCTTGAACTATTAATTCTTATGGACTATCATTTTCATACCAAATTCTAATGGAAAATCCAATATATAAATCTGGATCTAGGGTTTTGTCACCTATTAGACTTAATATGTACTGCCACCATGTCAACTTTATAAGGAGAAGAAATGGCCTTATAAATATAATAAAAAAACTTTAGTTATAACCTCAATTATGAACATTTTAAGGAGTTATTACAATTACCATTAACTAGGAGAAGGGAATAAAATTTGAATGTTTGAAACTAACTTGTACATTTAGGTTTTGTTTGATAACCAGTAATAAAAAGTGGGAATGAAAATGCAACTTTTATTCCTTAACTTTTACTTCTGTAATTACTATTAATAGATGAAATAAAGAATTAAGAAAAATTAGAATGAATTCTAAACAATCAAAAACTTTTATTCGGTGTAGGTATACATTAGAATGAAATATCAGGAATAAGAGAAAAACGGTGAGCTAGATTATTAGAATATTTATCAAAATATTTTAGTATATTGTGAGGATATTAATTCTATTCAATTATTATTATCAAAACCATATATTACACTCTCTTATATTTAATTTTTAATAATTATCTTATTTTTTAATTAATACTATATTAAGTATAACAAGTTTTTATAGTTCTTTAATTTTATTCTTATCATAAAAATTATTCATAATTATTTAAAAATAATAAATTTTATAAATCATTGAAGAATAATTTCGAATAATTATTTATAAAATACAAACATTTTGATTAATTATTTACAAAATAAATCATATAACAACTAAATAAAAGTTTTAAAAAAATCATTATAATTCCTAATATTTAATATTAAATACTAGCGTAACTATGAACTTGTTAATCACATTCGTAGTGATTACATACCAAACACATATAATCAGTAATTTCATTCATAATCTAATTCTCGCTTTCTATTCTCATTCATATGTTTTTATTCCAATTCCTTCATTACTGTTTACAAAATGGGGCCTTAGTTGTTCATGCAATATTAGTAATTAAAAAATTATAATAAACCTAAGAAGAATTAATCATTTATGGCATTTGTTTAAAATGAACCTTAGGTGGCATACATGTAGAGAAATACTCTGATTGTTTCTGTTTTCACACAACCCAGTGCACTTGGGGCCTCAAATACTAATGTTCCGCTAAGGAAAAATCTATATGTACATTTTTTACATATTCAAGCATAGCAGTTTAAATTTGCATTCTTCCACTATAAGATAAGGTAGCTCAGTACTACTGAAGACAAGGAAATCAAGAAACAGAGTAACCCTGGACAGCAAAGGCTACGGAGAAGCTAATAGCTAGGAATACAACTATCTTAAAGTATCATCTTACAGTATGAGTGTTCAAGCTGCAATCCTTCTGGAAAAAGAAAGAACATTTTAGTAGAAGGATCTAGATACTTACAGCCAGTGGAAAGCCAAGAATTGCAAAGATAATCAATGCTGCAGCCACGATGCTACTCCGTGGCAGGTGATGCCCTATGTAGCCCATAAGTTTTGCTGCATATGAGAGCATGAGCATAGAAAGGAAGCAAAGAGCCATAAGTATATTTGAAACTCCCCACATAAAACCAGCTCCCCACTTTCGACACAGCTTCTCCATGAACAGAGATGTTAATCCAAGGATGAACGAGTTCAAGACCAAACCAAATGCACCCATTCTGACACCGCTATCATAATTATTTCCTTCATTAGGCTTACCACCATAAACTTCTCGACCCATCCAGTCTGTATCAAAGAGAAGAAATGGAAACCAACCAATCCAATTCAGAGCAGTGACAAGCAATATTATCCAAACAGACCATGAGAAGTATTGGAAGGTTCCAAACAGTTCCCATAAGAAAGCCTCTTGTTCATGGCATGACTCTACTGTAGCTTCTTCCACAGAGGGCTGAAATCTGTCTGACAAACCTAAAGGCATCTCAGGAGCAGCTGTGATGCTTAGATATGTAGTAATCATCATAAAAATAATATCAAGATAGAATGCAGACTTGAGATTGGCACAGTCGGCATTACATGCAGAGGTAACTGTAAAAGGAAAAATCCGGAACCAGCCACTGTATGATCCAGTAGAATAACCAAGTACATTACCAACTGCCATGAATAGTGAGAAATAAGCATTTGCTACTCTAGTCCTTCTGTGATCCTTTCCTAGCAAAGCAGAGGAATCAAAATAAGAAAAAAGCCAAGTTCTAGCTAAAAGTTTCATTCTTTTATACAAATATTTGTGATCACAAATAAGAATTGGAACTTCAACAGAAAAACCAACAGGATCCAGATAAAGAAACGAGATATCCTGAAAAAAAAAAAAAGTAACTAGACAAATGCTTTTTATTATTAAACTCAGTGAAACAAACAATACTTGACTGGATGCATTTAAAACATTTCTCTCCATCCAAATAAGTACCTACTGTTTACTGGAACAAGAAATTCTAACTTCCTCCGTTACTCTTCATCATGTCATTACTTTTTTTGCAAACAAGTAAATCTGGTTTGGGACAGGGAGTTAGTACACCACAACCATTTACAGTGCTACTGATATCTTCGAATGACTAAATTGCTTAGTTGAATCATGGGATTTAAATTAAAGCGTGAAACAGAAATGCCTGACGGAGACGATAATTTGATCACGAAGTCACAGCAACTATTTCCTCCCAAGAGTCTGATAAAAACTAAAATTACTGTAAGCCACTAGCCAAGTTACATTGTAGGTCCGTAGCTTGAGAAATAAGAATATTATATGAAACTTCACAAAAGAGAGGTAACGTTATACCAATCAAATAAGAAATACGAGCGTTTTTTCATAAAAGGAATAATTATCACAATAATAACAGCATTGATCGTATTCTACTATTATGAATCGTTAAAAACAAATAATTTATGTTAACAAGATCATTATCTCAGTCTCGATTCGGTAAGATTTTATTCCAACGAACTAAAAGTATCGAATACGCCAAGATTAAACGCACATGATTTTGAATTATAAGGTGAAAAAAGAAAATAAGTAAGGTCGATGTTCACCGGTGAGATCAGCGAGAAGTGCTCTACAAGGACCTTGAGTCATGTTATTGGCAACATCCAAAATCCAGAACCCGACTACAAATACTGCAATAGCTCTCGGCTTAGAGCTCCCACTGTCACCCAAAAGCCAGCCGATATCGGCGGAGTGGCCGATGATCAAGACAGAGAGAGTTATCAGCGAAGCGCCAATAGCAATAAACGGCCGCCGGCGTCCGAATCGGCTCTTACAACGGTCACTCATGTGGCCGACCAGCGGCTGAACTATTAAGCCGGACAACGGGCCACAGAGCCATATTATGCTGGCCCACGCATGAGGGATGCCGAGTTCTTGCACGTAAGGAGTTAAGAGTGAGAGCTGCAGCGCCCAACCGAACTGGATTCCACCGGCAATTGAGGTCACGCGGAGAAGTTGTCTTAAAGGCGTCCGGCGAGGTGATGGTGGTTGTCGTGCAGCCGGTGCTCGAGTCGGAATTCGAGCCCTGGTTCGATGTGACTCTGCTTCGGCGACTGGCATCCGTTAAATTTTGATATAATAAAAAGAGCAACAGCAACCTGTGGTTGTTTCCAGCGACGCCGTTTTCGGGATGTTTCAGAATTTTGTACTAGGCGAAGACCAGGAGACCTGAAAGTTGACGGATGGAGTGAGTGCTTAAGCAGGCACTGCGAGTGAAGAAATTTACGGATACGCCCCAAGATTGATAAAATTAAGGAAACAATGGCATGAAGTTGCAATTTACGATAAAACCGAGGGCGATGCTGCAGTGGAGCACTTTTTATTGACTCCCAAATGGCGTTGAAATATCGTTTACAGGTGACGAGAAGACAGGAATGCCCTCGGAAACCATAAACGACATACGGTAGTCGTTTTGGCTCAACATAAAGTTCGTTAAAATGCTCATGTTTCGCTGTCGTCGGAGAATAAACAATGCTTTTTCACCCACGTTTTTAGGCAATGGACCTCTGGTTGTTAAAGAGTGGGTGGAGCGTTTGTGCTTTAATGAATCATGATCAAAGTCGTACCAAAGGCCTACATTGCTCAACTTTAATTTTATTTTAATATATGAAAATGATATTAATCGTTTTAAATTCATCGCTCATTAATGTATATCTACACAGAGTTTCATTTCATCATTTACTCCCAACAAATCAAACATGTAGAAGGCCAGGTCACATCATTGATTGTTTTTACTTTGCATGATTGACATTAGTTTAATGTTTCGCCCTGCTTAGGTCACATCATTGATTGTTTTTTACTTTGCATGATGGACATTAGTTTAATGTTTCACCCTGCTTTTAGTTTTATTATGCCCATGCTCTTTAAATTTAATCCACGCATCCGATGCTATTTATATCCACGCCTATAGCGACATGCAAGCTTGAATCGGAGTTTGCTGAACTACAGATTATCATCTGATCGTTCGTGGCATATACTAATTTAAAATTGCCGAGAGCTTGCTTATATGATTCATTTAATGAAAATGGAAAGAAGAATTATGAATGGAATCAGGGATTGGTTCAATTCTCCAACGGTGATCGGACCTGTAATTGAGAGCCTTTAAAATTGAGGATTCAACCTTTTGAAGCAGAGGATTGGTTCAATTTATTTCAGAATCCCATCATAAATTTTCACACCGGGTCAGCATAAAATCAATATCAATCATAGTTGGGCTTGGACCATTCTTCTTTTTAACATTTGAGTGACCATAAAGAAATCTCGTAGCTGGCGACCATCATGACTCCTACTCGGCGTGCCACCTCAACATCCTCGTTACCACAGCTCAAAAGCAAAGATAAGCAAATTAGGGGGTGCTTGGTTTGTATGAGGGAATGGTAATAGGAATGGGAATGAATATAGTGAGGAATGGGAATGGATATTATCATTATAATTATGATGGTTGGTTAAGAGGAAGGAATGATTACCATTACCATTGATAGTGGTTGGTTTGT
>JANZLD010000002.1:6222285-6232802 GCA_026413575.1 Erythroxylum carthagenense | reverse complement strand
CTATGGTATTACCAGAGTACTTTGACTAGAGGTATTTGTTTATTTTTTAGTTGTCAGACTTCTCTGGACAAAATAAACATAGGTCCTTCCTTATAAGAAAAATCCAGTTATACTTGAATTTCTTGCACAGGAACCTTAAGTGTATCATCAAATCGATATCTTCTCAAAATAGAAACATGAAATACATCATGCAACTTGGCCAATTATTTAGGAAGAGCCAATTGATAAGCTACTTGTTCAATTTTCTTAAAATCTCATAGGAATCGATGTGTTGTGTGCTGAACTTACCTTTTTCACAAATCGAAGTAAATTTTTTCATGTGACACTTTCAAAAATACATTATTCCTACCTAATAATCAATAACTTTCCTTTTTAAATCAACATAAGATTTTTGCCTATCACTGGCGGCTTTCAATCTTTGTTAGATAATTTGAACATTCTCTTCAATATCTTTTACAATAGCAAGCCCTATATGGTAAGAAGTGCAAGACTATGGTTTGTTGGACTGAATTAAGTGAAACACCATCAATAATTCAAAATCAATTTATAGTATTAGTCAACATGAGACAAATCAATTTATTTGGAAATAAACATAACGATTAACATGATAAATTTGTTAAGCAAAGCAAGGCCAATGCATTAAACAAATCCCCTCAGTAAGATTAAAATCAATCCAACTATAAGGTCCAAACTAAACACTTGATTCTTAAAATACGCAATACAAAAATATGTAAGTAAGAATCTAATTCAGTGATCCTCCAACCAATAATTTAACTTTAAAACGTAGTATTGCTTAAGGATACATCCGCTTTTATGCATTAGCTAATGGATCAAGTCTATATTTTGAAGCAAGCAACCTACTCGAGGATGATTGCAAATGAAAAGAATAAAATGAAAAAAAGAAGCAAAAGAAGAGAGCTACTCTGAGTTCAAACCCTAGAAGAGAAGCAGAACCTAGATGCATTTAATCAATCCAAGTTCAGATATCAAACAAGAAGCATAAAAGCAAACACACGTACCCAAAGAAAAACAAAGATAGATTAAGACTGAAGAGAAGAAAAATGAGGACTGAAGGCGGCCGGTGACGACTAGGGGGAGATGTGAAAATAGGGATTAAATTTCAGTTGTGAGAGCCTGAGCCGACAAAATGAGAGCTAGGACTTGGGTTTGGGGAAATTAATTTTAGTTTTCTTCAAATTATTCTTTAAGTTTTTTAATTTTTATTTTTGTAATACTACACAGTACATCACAAGTATGTTAAATCCCACCGTAACCAGTACAACTTCCAAACATCTAGCAATAGCTACGTTCGGTTGAAATTAAGGTTTTTAATGATATGAAATAGGATGAAATGATTTATAATGAAATATAATGTAAAAATGTAATATTAAAATTTTGTTATTTTATATTATTATTTCTTTAAATTATTCTTTAAGTTTTTAAGTTTTTATTTTTTAATACTATACAATACATCATGGGTATGTTAAATCCCACCGTAAACATTACAACTTACTAACATTTAGTAACAACTATGTTTGGTTGAAAGTAAGGTTTTAATGGTATGAAATAAATGGAAATAGGTTTTTAATGGTATGAAATAAATGGAAATTTTATAATAAAATGGAATTTAAATAAATGTTATATTAAAAAATTGTTATTTGAGAGGGATGGAAAGATTCATAATGTAATGTAGTAAAATGTTGTTTGAAAAATGGGTTTATAAGATAAAATAATGAAAAGTTATTAATCATTTTACATTCTATCATAAACTCCCCAAATCGGAGTTTTTTTTATTTTTACTATTTAGGATGAAATGAGATATAATATGAAACTCTCCTCTTCCATCATATTTCATTATATTCTATTATAAACTCTCCTTCTAAACAATTGAATAATATTACATTTTATTTCATTACATTAATAAACTCCTAACTAAATTTAGCTTAAAGGAAGATCAATAGTCACAACAGAAATGCACACTAAACAACACATAAAAATGAAAACACGAGACAGAGCACAGAAGAACATAACAAAAGAACGTTTAAATTTATACTACCCAACACCCTACTTCCACATAATCCGTTGTTTTTGCAACTAACATGTGATTTAGTGTTACAAACGGAACCCATTTAAGTGGAAAAAAAGGAAAACGAAATTCGTAAACACCTAAACACAAAAAAAGTGTTGGAACCCGATCCGGAGACCGGATCCCAACCGAAAAACGAAACAAAAGTGGTCGAAAACAAAGCGAATGCACATCGGATAATTCAAATCCGAAGGCGACACAAATAGGAAAATGTGGAAACCAATAGTAACAACGACATCGAATCATAAAACGAAAGCGGAATACATAACCAGATCGGATACTAATCAAACAAACCAAATCGGAAACCGAAGCGAATGAAACGAAACGAACAAACAAAGGTAGAACAAAAATTGAATTCGACATCCAAACGCAATTATCGAAGAAAACGTCGCGTTGGAAATCCTTAAGACATTCCAAAACCGGTATAAATTTTTTTCTCCTTTCTTTTTCTTTCTTATTCATTCTTTTCCAATTAATTTATCGTATACAAATCCAAAGCTTCCAATACTTAATTTTCCTCAATTGGAAAATTCATCCTCACAACCAAAATTCAAAACATACAATTTTTCTTATTCATATCATAACACAAAATCATCTTTAACAAAAACTTATTCTTATTCTACCAAAACCATACAACCAATCCTATCAAAAATCGGGCAGCATAACGGCTGTATTTCGCCAAATCCAAAAATCTACAAATCAAAATCACACACTTCTATAATCACATCCAACCATAACGACCATCATCGGACCTCCTGTCCGGATTTCCAACAGAAACAAACACACATCTAACCCTAACACTTCAATAATTCTTAATCAGCTAACACAAACAATCTCATTATCCATATCTCAAATCCAATCCAATAGCAAACCAATCGAAGTCATATACAATCGTAATCATACACAATGTTATCCACTGAGCCGTTGAGCTCACCCCCTTTTCATCCCGATCTCTAGGTATCGAACGGGAGATCAGATGAAAAATAATCAAGACTTTTGTTCGATTTCGCATGTCTTGCGTTTTGAGTATTTTTGGATTTTGATATTGGTTTTATTTATGGCTTGGAATGCCATTAGCGATTTGTAAGCATTGAATTCTTGATGTATACGAATTATGGATTTATGTAGTGAATTTGATTTATTCTTGTAAGCAATTAATTCATGAAGTGTATGAATTATGAAGAATGTAAGAAATTGTATATAGATGAAAGAAAATTAATGAGACAAGAATTGAATTGTTTTGATGGCTTAGATATTTGAGTAAATTTGTATGGGTTATGAGAATAAAGTGAATGAATTGATTGAAATGGAAGTTTAAAAAATCAAGAAATAAAGAGAAAAAGTGTGAAAATATGAAGAATTGGGAAAGTTTGACTTTCTGGAGATAAAAGTTGACTTTTTTATTTAGGCCAGATTTGAGAAAATGGTCTTCATAAAACTTGTAGCTTTTGTTGAGAGCTTTTTGTCGTCATAAAGTTTGATATTTTTCGATATCGGGAGTAAAAATTATGATCAGTCAAAGTTCAGTATTATTTTGCTTTGTTTTGTGAAAATGTCCATAAGTGTACATTTAGGTGTACTGTGCTTTAAGGCTACTAGTCGTACTGATTTTGTCTGAATTGGAGTAAGTGGTCTACATGAAAGTTGTAGCTTGTCTGTCAATCTTTCCGACGCTATAAAGTATGCAATTTTTGGATGTGGTAATTGCAAGATATGATATTTGGAAGTTTGGTTGTGGTATAGGATGACAAATTACAGGGCAGAATCTTTGAGTGACAAATTGACCTAGTTAGAAATTGATTTTGCTTTTAAGTGCTTCATGAAAGTTTTAGATTATGTTTTTATCTTTCCATTGAGGTAAAGTATGCAATTTTTGGACTATGGAATAGGAAGTTATGATTTTTGGAAGTTCTATTATTGTTTTGAGATGACAAGTAGGAGCAGTAACTTTGATTGGATTTTTGACCCCTTTAGAGATGGAATTGATTTTTGAGTTCTTATGAAAGTTGTAGAGTTTCCTTTTATCTTTCCATCGATACCAAATTTGTCAAATTTGGAGTTCGAGATCACGAGTTATGATTTTTGGAAAAGTCGGTTTTATCAATAGATTTGAAGTCCTGTTATTTTGCTTCCAATCCGACCCTTTCGTAATCTTTTGTTTATAAATTCTCCATCCGACATCCGATTGACTTGGTTTTTAAAACGTTGGATTCCTAAGATAATTAGCTACTTTGGCATGGGGAATTATGATTTTTAGGAGATTAAATGGAAAGAGATTGATTGAATCAAAGTCAGAGGATTGGTTAAAGGTTATGAGTTAGATAATTTTTTGAACATGGTTCAGTATTTTGCAAAATTCGGGATCTGTGGAGATCCAATGGAACTTATTCTTAAGGTAAAATTAAATAGAGACTTGGGGCTATAAATCATTTGAAGGGATCGAAGTTCAATTTAGCCCCTAAGGTGTTCAATTTCTGGAGTGAAGTTTGGCATAAGGTTCAGTCGTGGTTAAGTTCAGGTCTGAAAGTATTTTGGCCATAACTCCTTCATTTCTGAACGGATTTGAGCATTTTTAGTGTCGTTGGAAACGGTAGACATAGAGGAACATTTTTCTAGAAGGAACTAAAGATCGAGGTCCAATAAAAAGGTCAGATAACAGATTTTTCATATTTTTCATCAATGCATAACCCACACAAACAAATCAAATTCAAATGTATAATTGGATAAATAAACCCCAGATGAAATCTTTCATGTAAGTGACCAAACAAAGAAGACAGAAGGGATAATAGGCACAAAAGACAAAAATTGGAAATGAAAAACCCATAAGATCAACAGATAAGCATACCGAAGGCCTCTAAGTATCATCAGTGAAGAGACGTCAGAGAATGTTAGATGATGAATTTTATGAATTGTAGGTTTTATCAAATTCGATTTAGGGTTTTTTGATTAAAAAAATCGATTTAGGGTTTTAGTTTAAGGAAAGAGAAAGGGAACTTAAATCTCAAATGGGCATTAAATGAAATCAATTTGGTTCATGTAAACTATACTGTAATTAGATTTGCTCCTCCGTTTGAACTATGTCTTATATGAAAAAAAATAGAAAGAAAGGAACAAAGTTTAGGTACGAATGTAATGGGTTCAAATCACCTGTTTTTATTATTCTATTCTTATTTTAATAAATGTTTATACAATAAGATAGAAACAGAATAATAATAGAACAGATAATAGGTTTACCTAACTTAATTACAATATTTTTTTACAAAAAATGATTCTTCAAGTTTATTATAATTAGGATTTACGCCAATTTATTAATTTGAGCTGATCTAGTTTTATTAATTTTCACGCAGTTGAATCGACCAAGTGATGTTCATCCAAGATTACCAATACTGCCATTCAATCTATTACTAGAGATATCATAATCTAATTATTTATAGACAACAAAATCATAGTCTAGAAGGAACCATTTTCTAGTTAACTAAATTTCATTCTAACAAATTAAGAGAGTAAAAGACATAAATCTTTTTACGGTGTCATTAAACTAATATATTGATCCTCTTAGAACTAGAAATTGGGATACCAAGATAGACCATTGGCGATGATAGAAAATTAAAACTGGTGATGGATTTAACAATGGATTCACACTCCAAGGCAAATTTAGACAAGAAGAAACCACTTTTAGTATAATTCACTTCCAAACTAGAGAGATTGCTAAAAATTTTCAGGGCTTTATTAGTGTAAAGACAAAAGCATGATCTGCCTTAGAAAGCAAAATAAGATCATCTGCAAAGCTCAAGTTTGTAATCCTCACATTCTTGCACTTAGACTGATATTTAAAAGTTTTAGTTTGGACTACCACAACTTTAAGATTTTTGTTTAAGGCCTCCATAATAAGAGCAAAGAGATATGGTGATAGGGGGTCTAGTCACCTTGTCGAATTCCCTTTGAGCATTTAAAGTGTTTACTAGGCTGCCCATTCACTAAGACTTTAAAAGTAGGAGTTGTGATACATTCTCCAAGACTTTAAAAATAGGAGTTATGATACATTCTAAAACCCATTGTAAAAATATTAGTTGAAAATCCAAGGCTTGGAGGGTATTCATAATGTAGATCCAATCCACACTATCAAAAGCTTTTTTTAGGTCTACCTTAAGAAAGCAATTCCTTCTTCCTCTTTTAAGACCATAGGCTTTGATAAGTTCCTGCAGTAACATTATATTGTCCCCTATAATACAATCTGGGATGAATGTCCCTTAAGATAAATCAATGTAGTTACCTAACTCTCTTTTTAACCTAAAAGCTGGAGATGATTTTATAAATTGTATTGTAGCATTAAATTGGCCTAAAATTTGAGAAGGAGGTATGCTCACCAACTTTGGGAACAAGGGTGATGATAGTGCTATTGAACTCTCTTAACATGTTTCCTTTGTTGAAGAACTCAAGGATTGCATCAATCGCAGTGGGTTGTATTAAATGCTAGGCTTTGTTGAAAAATAGGGGATTAAAGCCATCAGGACCAGGCATTTTGTGAGGGTTCAATGTCTTCAATAAGGCTACAATCTCTTGCCGAGAGATAGGTTGAGACAACCATTCAACATCATAAGCAGTAATACCAAATTGCGTAAGCTCTCTGAGAAAGATTTAGAAAGAAGTGGCCTTAGAAGGGGTTTGCAAAAGTTTTGTAAAGTAGTCAAACGTATCAAGGAGCAGAGAATGATGAGAGTTCAACTCTTAGTTGTACTACTATTAGTTGATTTATGTACTTTATGGGTTCAGATTCTTATACAAATTTTTGTTTTTCTTTTTAAAGTTGAAGTGGCAAAGCAAATTGGTTGAGATGTGTGCAAAAAAAAATCAATAACAGCTTACCACTAAAAGATTTATGTTCCCTTTATAAAAAATTATAGAACCACAATTGTATGTACCATGATTTTAATTCATTAATACTACTAATTTGAAATATTTAAATTTTGATTTGATGATTGAGTCTTTTTACCAGGCAATGTTTATTTTTCATGTCAAATTTTAAAATTTATTTTTATTGTGCAATTGGGTTAAATTAATTACTAATTGTGGAGCCACAATTGCGTATGTATCATGATTACCTTTCTATAAGATTATTAATTTTGAACTCCTAAAATTTGATCTAATCGTTAGATATGTTAGTATGACGTCCATTTTATGTCTTCAAATTTCATTAGAAATATAATGTTGTTAAGTTAAACAAACATATCATGTTAAAATAATGACTGTATGATATAAACTCTAAATTAAATATGTTTTTTAAATATGAAAGTAATATTATAAGAAATGCCACAAAATATATATAATCCAAATAAAGTCAATGATAAATTTAATCGAAAAAAAACTCAATATAATGTTATAAATACCTACACCTATTAAATATGAACATAGTAAATACAAAATAAAGATGTTCAAACTAAAAAGTGTTAAAAATTCAAAGTGAAGTAATCTCACATTGGAAAGAGACATAAGGATGAAGTGAGTTATATATAAAAATAGGACTCATAACTCATTGCTTTAAGGTTTTAAGTTGAGATGTGATGTTCTAGTTATATATGAGCCCACTTAAATTTGGTCTAGTTTCTCCTTAGACCCCCTTAAAACCCTTCATTGGTATCAGAGCTAGGCTAGTGAAGTTTGACAAATTAAGATTCATGGATTTGGGTAAGATAAATGGGTGATTCATGGAGTGGATTAAATAGTTACAGATATAAAGTATGAGTTGAGGGAGAGCTAGTCCGATATGGATGGATCCACTTGTGAGAAGGAGATGTTACGAAATTTTCAAGTGGAATGATCCCACATCGAAAAGAGATATAAGGATGAAGTGAGTTATATACAAAGATAGGATTTATAACCCATTGCTTTAAGATTTTAGGTGGTGATATGATGTCTTGATTGTATACGAATTCACTTGAATTCGGTCTAATTTCTCCCTAGATTCCCTAAAGATTTACAAAGTTTAATATCTCACCTCACTACTATAATTTGTCTAACAAAGTTTCAGGATTGAATCCAAAGTTGATATGTCAATCAACAAACTCTCAAACGAATCCCAAAAATAATAAAAAAGGATGAGAATATTATACTACTTGCTTTCTTTATGTTTTCTTCACTCTTGGTGTTTTGACTCCTCTCTTTTACAAAACCTACATATTTTCTATTTTATATCATGACATAGGTTTTGTTGCACTGTACACGGTCACGTACATGGTCGTGTAAGTGATTGTGTCTCTTCTAGTACTGCCTCAATCACAGATATGCACGGTTATAAAGAATTACACAATCTAAACACAGTTGTGTACATGACTATATGTCTTCGCCCTTCACGTCCTTCGCATAGTTCCAGATACTTACACTAATCAAATCATGTAAATAAAGGACTTAGGCATGTAGCACCCTACACGGTTGTGTCTCACCAAAAGAGCTTCACCTAACAGTCATTCATCTTGTCTTCACTCATTCGTCATTCTTGTGAATCACAAAAGCGTCAAGGATCATCAAAAGTCTCAAAATAGAGTTGGATACTTAACAATCTCCCCCTCCAACTCAATTATGGGAAAGACAAGTTATGCTTCAACAACTAATTGGGATATATCCTAATAAGCATACTATAAAGTTCTTGCTTGTTTTCAGGAACTACTTTATTCAACATATCAACACCATTCATATTTGTGTGAATCTTCTTCAAAATTAATTGTTACTCCTCAATCATGAACCTCAACTAATAATATCTGACATCTATGTGCCTTATGTGGGAATGATATATAATATTTTTGCTTAATTCAATAACACTTTGACTATCACAAAATACTACATAGTCTTCTTGCTTCACATCAAACTCTTGAAGGAGTCTTTTTAACCAAAGCATCTTCTTACTTGCTTCTACTATAGTTACATAATTTGCTTCAGATGTAGATAAAGCTACACACTGTGATAGCTTGGATTGCCATAAAATGGCTTCCCCTTTAAATGTATGGTTTTTGCAATTTATGACTATGTAATGTGCCTATTGGCTTTCTGTGCTTATCTATGTAACTTCTGTTTCTAAATTGTGCACAACCTTACTCCTGATTTGTCCTTTTGGTCATCAAAAGTTCTTTGTTATAGTAAAATATCTGATCAATCAAGTGATGGAATGTCTTTGTCTTTCACAAATTCAATGGGTGAAGTCATATTAGCAAAAGATCATATAAAACTAAGACACATCTTTTAATCTACAAGTGTTTCTGCAGTTTGTGTGTTTTGATTGCTAAGCTTCCAAATAATTCCCATTAAAGATTTGGTCTATTTTATTTAATAAATTTTGTCTAGTGGGTATAATTAGTTCAATATATGTCATTTATTGATTAAAAAAAGAGAAATTTGAAGCTAAAAGTGTAACATTAGCTTTAAATTTAAAAAACATTCAAAGCAATTCCTAAGATAGTTAACTAATATGCAACAAAGTTGCAGTTCGTAAATTAAAAAACCATTATCAAAATTGGTTAATCGAACTACCCCATTCCTACTGACTTAGATAGCTAAATACAACCACATGCTAGCCTTATAATTCCAAACTTCCAACAAAATTCTTCACAAACTCCAAAATACCTAAATGAAAAACATAATGTAGCGACTAAAAATGAAAGGCCTAGTTCATGCAACTGAAACCAACCAATAGGACCTATGTTTCATCTTTCCTTATCAGCAACTAACCAATTAACATAACAACAAGATCTACTGTTTCCATAGATACTTATAGAGTAAAAGATTTTCCGTCCATCAATTCAATATAGAGAGCCATGAATTAGCTCACTTCCAAAAAGATCTACTGTTTCCTATCTTATTTATTGAAAACAAACAAGAAATTACATAACACCAAAATAATCGATATAAAGAGACCAAAGATATGTAAAGGAAAATTTAACAGATTTGTCATTTAAGGTAGAAAAATAGGGAAAAGGCAAAGAAGATGAGCAAAAAACTGATGAAGTCCCCAAGTGCTGATGCCTGGATTCCACAACAAACTAGCCCAGTCGATTCTCGCTCCTGTACAACAGATCAAATTAACATCTATCAAAAATCGCTCAAACCCACATTTCCGTTTGCAAAAGAATATACATTTCTCACCCTGCGTTTGATTAGCGTCTTCAACATGTAGAGACGGAACGAGACGGAAATCTAAAGACGAAACAGAACAAGAATTAGAGACAGTGAGGTGTTTGGTTGCGGTAGACAGAACAGAGAAAATTGTCTCCGTCCCGATGACAGAAATGTGTTTGATTGCAGTGGACAGAACAAAAAATAGTATTAATGACAAAAATACCCCTGCAGTATAATATATTGAAAAAATGTAATTCATTGATTATTTTATAATTGTATCAATATTTATTTGAAGTGTATATGTAATTTGTTAATTACGATGAAA
>JANZLD010000002.1:6208670-6222185 GCA_026413575.1 Erythroxylum carthagenense | reverse complement strand
GAGTTTGAGAAAGTAAAACCTCAACCTCAGCAGACTTCTAGACTGATTAAGGAGAATAAAAAGAAGAAAATCAGTACTGAAAAGAGCACTCCTACTGCTGTTCAGAAGAAGAAGAAGACAGTAGAACGCAATCCAGCACAGGTCAATACTTCTTGACTGATAAGAAAAGAAGACTTGAGAGTCAAGATTTTTGAAGAAATTCAACTTGTTAGGAGTAACAATTCAATAATAATCAAAGAAATCCCAAAAAGGTCAGTCAAGGTACAATTTCAACCTATACTGGTAAATAGTAGTACTATGCATTTGTTAAGTGAGGGCGAGAAAAGTATGTATAATGTTCTAAAGGATGAAGGAACCAGAAAATACCTTACACAGATGACAAAGCAGAAGTATACTATTTTTCTAATCACAAGGCAAACTGTGATCAAGGTTGTGCCTGATATTCAACCTCGACCTTTCATTGTTCGCAAGGAGGATAAAGGGAAGAAGAAAATGTATCCTGAAATTATAAATGATCTGACAGATGAACAGATTGAAGCTGAAGTGAGAAACATTGATGAAGTATGCCATGCAGTCCTGCAGAGTGGAACTTATGTTTCCCACTTCATTTCAACAACGTCAGGAAGCAATTGTAGTCAGCAAACCACTGAAACTTCTTTTAAAGTAGGTGGAAGACTTTCTGAAGGGTCGTACAGATCTATTAAAGTTGGAGACCGAATCCACTCAGTAGAGTCCCTTGTGCATTTCATTATGCACATTAGACCTTTATCAACTGTGTCTTCATTTGGTGATGTTCTACACCTATTGGGAAGACAAGTTCCAAGACTAATTGACCCTGATGATCTTGATCTTCCAGAACCTAACCTATTTGTTCAACCTCCTACAATTACAATAATTGAACTAGATGTTATATCTTCAGATGCATATAATACGACTGTTGGTGTTGAAGTCGAACAACAGAAGCCTGATGAAGATATTAAAGAGAAAGTTGATTATCTGTGTGGTTATATGAAGATATTAAAGATATTAAAGAGAAAGCAGATATTCACCAAGATATCAAGGCACTTCGCATTGAGATGAGAAAAATATTTTCTAAAGTTATGAAGCATCTACGATCATGATCTTTTTTATCAATAACAAGGGGAGAAAGGAGAATAAGAAATGAAAAAGATAGGGGGAGAAGAAGAAAAGAAAAGGAGAATAGAATAGAAGATGGGAGATAAAAAAATTCTATGATTATTTGTTATCATCAAAAAGGGGGAGAATGTTAAGTCAAAATGACTTTACGATTAATTTTGATGAAAACCAAATAATGATGAAACGGAAGCAAAAGTAAAATAAGACGGAAGGAAAATGAGACGGAAGCAAAAGCAAAGTGAGACGGAAGGAAAAGAAAAATGAGACAGAAGCAAAAGCAGAATGAGACTAAAGGAAAATGAAATGGAAGCAAAAGCAAAATGAGACGAAAGGAAAATGAGACGGAAGCAAAAACAAAGTGAGACAGAAGGAAAATGAGATGGAAGCAAAGTAAAGTGAGACGAAAGCAAAAGAAAAGTGAGACGGAAGCAAAAGGAAAATGAGACGGAAGCGAAAGCAAAATGAGATGGAAGGAAAATGAGACAAAAGCGAAAGCAAAATGAGACAGAAAGAAAATGAGATGGAAGCGAAAACAAAATGAGACGAAAGCGAAAGCAAATAAGACGAAAGCAAAATGATACGAAAGAGTGAAAATGAGACAGAAGCAATATAAGACAAAGCGAAGCCGAAAATGAGATGAAGAAATCGAAGACAAAGAATCAAATCAGTTTGAGTTAGTTACAGAACTCAACTGAATAACCATTTCTTTAAAGATCAAGAATCAAGAAGAAAGAAGAAGTTATCAAGAAGCAATTGAAGACAAAAACTATAAATACGAGTCGAAGTCGAAGACTGAAAGAGTTAGTGATTTTATTAGTGATATTCAAAAGCTAAATATTGTATTTGTACGAAAACATGAGAGCTATATTTTCTGTAACAAAGCTCGCAATATCTTTCTGTAAGGAAGAAGAATAGCTGCGAGCCTGAAGAGGCTAAGTGAGAAAAAGAATACTTATTGTACGAGACCTGAAGAGGCTCGGTGAAAAGAATACTTGTACTTTTGTGAAGTATAGTGAAATCTCAGAAGAGATTTTGAGAACTAGACGTAGCCCACAGTTTGGGGTGAACCCGTATAAAATTGTTGTATCGATTCTCACTCTTAACTCTTAACTCTTGTTTCTATTGCTGATATAAATACTTCATTATATTGTTCGTCTATCGTTTTGAGAAAGCAAATTTTTTAGAAGGGAATTGTATTATAAATTCAAATACACAATTCAACCCCCCTTCTTGTGCACTTTGTATATCGTATAATAATGTGTGATTCACTTCAAACTTGATTTCATATACTTGATATATTTCGAAAACCCTTTCCGAAAACATGATTCCATAACATGCGATCTTCTCAAAAGAAATCATTTTCATAAATCATCACACAATTCACATATCACGCATGTAGCAATTTCTCAATTCATTCAAGACACTATTAATGCAACACTTATGATGTAATTTAAATCATTAAATTTCCTCGATTTAAAGAAAATAAAAGTGGCTTATTTACTTTATTACAAACATGTACCCACCTTAAATTTCCTTGCTTAAAAACCTTGCTCAAAAATCCTTTGCTCTTGCTCCTTTTGCCTCTCTTGATTTTCTTCAACATTGACAAAAATCTCCAAATCAATAGGCATTCCAATTGAGAAACCCATAAGACATATTCACTAAAATTGATCCTAGAATTCTTAAACCCATACATTTCTTAAGCTATATGAACCAAAACCCTTTCAGAAATCCAACAAATCAAAAATGCTCTTACCTTGATTCTTCACCAAACAATGTGTTTCTTGGCTCTAATGGAAGCTCTAATCTCCCTCGTCATTTTTCCTTTCTTAAACATTCTCAAATTTCCTTTTGAAAACCAAACAAAGATAAAACCCTAGTTTCTTTTCTTCTTTTTCTCTCCTTTCTCTCTTCTCTAAGACTCTCTCTCTCTTCTCTTCTCTCAATTTCATTCTTGCTTCTTCCTTAAAAGCCAAACAACCCTTCTTATTACAATTATGCCATTAATGAGTCTAAATTGACCCTTTTGCCCTTCCTTCAAAGCCTTATAACCTTAATGTTTAAGTGACTTGCCAATTTTGCCCCTCATAAAGTCTTACCACCTTAACACTATAAATCAATTAACCCATGTCATAAAACCTTACTCACATTAACATGCTAATTAACTCCACAAAAATACTTTATTAAGACCTTAAAATTCATTTAAGTCATTGCCTTACTTCTTCCAAAAATCAAGACCTTTTTTGATTAGGTAATTGAAGGAATTTGGTAACATTTCCTTCTAGAAAAATGTTCCTCATTGTCTTAATTTTCTAATGACATCAAAATCATTCAATTTGGTTCCATAATCTAAAAGTTATACTACAATCATTTCTAAACTATTCTTATACTAAAACAATAATCTGTGCTCAACTTCCATCCAAAAATTGAAATTCATAAAGACTGAATTAGAACTCAATTTCATCAAACAATTTGTAGCACTATACCTCTAGTTTACTTCAAAATAAAAATCATCTCATTTGGATAACAAGAAAAAAAAGTTATGGCTAAAACACCGAAGTTTACTCAGTGAACATGTTTCAAACTACTTTTTCCAGCTTTTAACTTCCAACATTTCACATATAATATTTCTTACTTCCAAGAAATGTTTGGGGTCGAACATATTGGATTAAAAGTGTACGGATTGAAGTTACTAGACAAACTTATGAGGATTCATAATATCTTCCATCTGTGTATGCTTTGTAAATATCTAGCTGATCCATCTCATGTAATCACAGAGCAACTAATGAACTTAAAGGAAGATTTGACTTTCAAAAAAGAACTGGTGCAAATTCTTGATCACAGAGAATGGGTTCTGCATAATAAGATTATTCCTTTGGTTAAGGTGTTGTTAAGGAATCACATAGTAGAAGAAGCTACATAAGAGCCTAAGCACCAAATGCGTCCGTTATATCCCCCCATTTATTTTGAGCATGTCATTATATGATTGGTTAAATTTTGAGGACAAAATTTTTGTGAGGAGGGGAAATTATAAAACCCCAAATGGTTCTTTTCATGTGTCTTAAAAATTTCATTTCGTGTGAATGATGTTTCTGAGTGAATGTAAATTTTATTTTCGCTAAAAGGTGAATTAGGAATCCAACCCTGAATGACAAGTATTAAAGTCAAACGATAGTTGAAAAATATTGGAGTTGACTGGTATGGAAATGGACCAAAAAATAAAATGGATTTATAATAGATCAAGATTGACCTTGATTTAAATTATTGTGGAGTAAATTTGAAGGATTCTTAGGCTGAAACATAAGGACATAAGAATCAATCATAGTTACGAATACTTAAAGTAAATTGATCCAACTTATATGTTAATGTATTTAGGTGCAACATGTTATTAAGCGGACATGAAATTTCTATCAAAATTGGACAAATTTTTCTTAATCCATTTAATTATTTTTGGATAAGAAATAGTACATGTACATGTGAATGAACCTTAAGTGGTAGCTATCACATACATGAAGAAGTTCTCATTATTTTGGAATAAGAATGCATGGAAATCTTATGTTGTCATGTTTATGAAGGAGTAGATGTGAAGGACATAAAATTCAATACATGAGAGACCAATTCATGGTGTGGACATATGTCATTTTGGTGAGACAAAATCAGAACAATTTGTTATATGTGGGAGACAAGCATTGTCGTGGATCATACAAGAAATTAGTAGCTTGATTAAACAAGATGGTAAGAGATAATACAATGGAAAGTTGTTGGAAATTAAGCTAGCAACGTGTTGGACAACTTCCAACAACGTGTGGCTTATACAAGATGATGGAGGAGCTACTCCGCCTTCATTCCACCAAATCTTCACTTATTCTTTGGACCAGAATTGATGTTAATTAATTGAAGTTGCTCCTTTCATGCATAGGTCTTCCAAGTTACTACCTTTGGGAAATAAATTTAGCATGTTGTTTAAGTCTCCAACCATGGAAAACACCTCCATCAATGCCAGCTACATGCAGGGAAACAATGGGCAGCATGTTACCATCTAATTAGGTACATTAAACCTCTCTTCTCCATCCTTTTTATCTTGTCACGTGAATGCTTAAGCTGGAAGCATGAATTTCCTTAGGAATTGCGTGAATGTTTAAGCATGATTTGAAGAAAGTGGTAAGTTTTCCTAAATATGTTTAGTGAAATTTTGTATTAGGATTCTCAGTTTCCTTGAATTGTCCTAGTGTTTTGGTCATAACTTAGTCTACAGAACTCCAAATTGGGTGATTCTAATTATAAATGAAACCTAAGACATATTACTAATATTATATAGAAGAGACATAAACTAATTCTAGCCGAATGATATTGACAAATGAGATTGATTATGGCAACCTAATTGTTGGACCCCATTTTTGGAGTCCAACTCTGGAATATCATAAAACGTGAGCATATTACCCTGTAGGGTTATTTCAGTGAACTCTTATTAGCCATCATCAGTTCATCTTCATTCTCATAATATACCAAAAATTTCCTATTTTGTTAATGGATATACAACAATCCCTTCTTATGTTTATGTCCTCAAACATCACCCTAACATATCACTCATTTGTGTTTTCTCTACTAAGTATATTTCGAGTTCCATTCAAGCCTAAAAAGTATTAAAGAAAAGCATCGATGAGCCTACAATTTACAACTGTTCCTGTTCTGGGACAATAAGCATAACTTTCACTAGAGATGTCGGATTAAGGTTGTTTTAAGACTCGAAAAGGACTTCTAGATCTACAACTTTCATGAAGAACTCGAAGAGAGATTTTGTCTCCAAAAGGGTCAAAATCTCAATTTACTATAGCTGTCCCATGTATGTCTATTAAACGGACATACGTCTCCCCCTAACGAATATAGACGAGCTCGGGGTGCTTTCCAAACCCGAGAAGGTCCATTTAACGGACCTAATGTCCGTTTAATAGATATGGACTGAGTTGGGGACATTTTCAGACCCAAGATGGTCCGTTTAGTGGACTTAAAGTCCATCTGACATTGATGACACCTAAATCCCTCTAAAGCCTTTCCAATGGTTCCTACATCCATTCTAACATGACGTTCACTCATAATCTTTGCAAATTCAACTCTTCTAGTGTAATATCACTTCATATCAATTCAACTACTAAATGTACATCCAACCTTTCAACATAATATACTATTCCAACTCTAACAATAATTAACAATCTCAACCAAGAGGATAAATATTATCATAAATTCAATTCTTCATTTCATTACAAATTCAAAACAAAGTTTGAGCCTAGCTTTAGTTACATATCGTCATCTACATCAACGACTTAACACCAAATACAAAATACATTGGATGATTAAGTTTGATATGCTCCTAAAGCTACTCAAAAGTTATCAAACTAACTTAATCACTAAATGTAGCTATCTCGAAGTTAGTCTAATTTCCTTGCAAAGATCAACGATATTCTCGTTCTGCACCTGAGGAGTGAAAATAGTGGGGACATTGGCAACGAGCCACATAATCAAACATATATACATACCAATATGCAAACATCTATATCTCATTATACTCTAACCATTTAATCATCCACAATTCTAGCTCAAAACTCAAAGTTAAAGAAGTTATCACATAGCAGATATCATGTTGAATTCATCATCAAAACATAATCACTCAAATGCATCATGCTTGATAATTCAAAGATGCAATGCACAACAAATGACTCAAGAGTTCCATGGATGGAAATGGCAAAATCGAAGTTTACAACATGAAAAAATTGAGTCCATTCTTTAGATCTCATATGCCACAAGTGGGTCAGCGGGAGAAGGCTTAGTTAATGTGCACGTGACGAATGAAATGAGTTCTCTCTTGGACAAACACAAACAAATTCTATGCTCAATTCAATTCATCATATATATTCATTCTCATGCATCTCATGCTTTTCTTCTTTTTCGAATATACAAAATGTCATGGTATCTTTCAAGGCATGATATGTTAATACATCATATTGCAGTTTACAACATTCACAACAATTCAATTTCAATCAATTTAAACAAATTTCCCATTCACATAATAACTATAAACACATTACCCACCTAAAGTTTTTAGGAAATCCAACCCAAGTGTGCCTTTCCTCTTGTTCTTGCGTAAGATTTCCTTGGTTCCCTAACACAAACCAAATTCTCATATTCAGCCCAAATTCAAATGAAAATTCATAAAACTTCAATAATAAAAAATGCTAAATTTGAGTTTAAACTTAACTTACTCATAGTCTATCTAGGTTAGAAAAACCAAAACCTAGTCCAAAGACCCCTAAAAATCGAAAATGAGTTCCCTTCTTTCTTCCAACACAAATTCATTCTCTCTCTAATCCCTTTTGTTTTTCAAGAAAGAAGGAAAGATGAAGATTGTTACCTCTAACAAGCTTGATTTCTCCTCTTTCCATGTTTTCGTCTTCTTTTCTAACTTCCCCCATGATTTTTTTTCTTCTTTCTTCTCCCACATTTTTCTCTCCTCTTTCTCTCTTCTCAAGATTTTTCTCTCTTATTTTCCCTAACTTCCATGATTCGTCTCTCTTCTTCTTCTAATTCAAGACAATTTTTTTGTCTTATTCTTCCAAAATTACCCCTCATTTCCTTTGTTCTTCCAATTTTACCCTTCTTTTGTCTTTTGTGACCATTACCCTAATTTAATTCTAGCATCTCTATTTAATAACTCTAATTTATACTTATGCTCACTAAATTAATAGATTGAATTCTAAAAATAAATAATTAAATAAACCATACATAACTAAATAAATAATAAAAATCAGAGCCTAAAAATTCTCCTCCCCATAAAAAATTTTGTCCTCAAAATTCTTACCTGAGTTTGTAAAAAAGTATGGATACTTCTTCTTTATGGCTTCCAAAGGCTCCCATGTTGCCTCCTCTCTTGTATGGTTCTTCCATAAAACTTTAACCAGCTTCACTGTCTTGTTTCTCAAGACCTTTTCCTTCGAATTTGGGATCTTGACTGGTTGTTCTTCATAAGTCAAATCCTCCCTTAATAGAATCTCTAAAGGTTGAACTATATGTGAAGGATCTGATCGGTATTTTTTCAACATTGATACATGGAAGACATTATGAATCTTAGATTACTCTAGTGGTAAAGGTAACTTATAGGCTAAAGGCCCAATCTTCTCAATAATCTCATAAGGGCCTATGTATCTTGAACTGAGCTTGCCTTTCTTACCAAATCTCAAAACTCCTTTCCATAGAGAACCTCTAAGAAACACTTTGTCTCCCACTTCAAATTCCATCTCCTTTCTATATGCATCCATATAGCTCTTCATTCTATTTTGAGCTGCTTTGAGTCTCTGTTTCATAAATTTAATCTTGTCAATTGTAACTTATATCAACTCAGGTTCTAAAAGTCTCCTTTCACCTTCCTCATCCCAACAAATAGGAGTTCTGCACCTCCTACCATACAAGGCTTTATAAGGTGTCATTTGAATTCCCAAGTGGTAGGAATTATTGTAAGCAAACTCAATTAAAGGCAGATGATCATCCCATAAGCATCTGAAGTCCATAACACAAGCTCTTAACATTGCCTCCAATGTTCAAATTGTCCTCTTTGATTAGCCATCGGTTTGTGGATGGAAAGCTATGCTAAAGTATAACTTACTTCCCAAAGCCTCTTATAAGCTTTCCTAGAATCTGGTGGTGAATCTGGGATCTCTATCCGAGACTATAGAAATTGGGATGTTAGACCCTGATTTCGGAGCCTAACATTCAAAGTCATAAAGTATGAGCATATTATCCTATAGGATTATTTCAAGGAACCCTCATTAGTCACCCTCATATATGCGTTGGACCCCAAATGTTTCATAGAAGTTAAAACTATTTGAAGGAGAAATTTTGGCAAGTAGTTATGAGTAAAGAACAAATGAATAAAGATTCTTGAATTGGAATGATAGACAAGAGTAAAGTAGTGAGTGAGAAATGTGGGTATGTCCAAGTTTTGCTTTGGTGCTTTTGGTGGATAAAATATTTTAAAGTGAGAAGAATTAAAGCGAAAGTTAGAAGCAGAAGAAAGCCAGAAATGGAGTTGCATTTGTGTAGTACGTTGATAAAAGAGACGTACATATGTGTATGTTCTATTGTTGGTGTTCATGATTAATCATGGACTATATATATATTTTCTTCAGAATGCTATTGATTTGAGATGGAGTTGAGAATGAGGAGTAAATGAAATAGAGAAAGGTGATCTTAGTATGATTTGTGTTAAGGAAAGATTGTGAAACATAGTAGATGGTTGATCTGGAAAATGTTTATAGAGAATGTTTCAGTCCTCTAGCCATAACTTCTTCTCTAGTTATCCAAAAGAGATGATTCTTAATTTGGATTAAACTAGAAGCATATGACTACATTTTCTTATAAAGACATCGAATTTAAATTATGTCTTTAAGAATCTCAAAATTTGTCATGAATTCAAGAATTGGGTACAGTACAATGGATGAATGTAAATTCATATTCTATATTTGAGGGCAATTCTGGATCGATCTAGGCTATATTAGAGAAAGTTGTCTTCTTAGAATTTGTAGGTCTTTCTTTTAGCTTTCCAACGACATATAGTATGGAATTTTTAGGACTTCTAGGCTGAAAGCTATGGTCCTTATAAAGGAAGATGTGTAGGAGAGCAGTTGTATCTTCTGCCTTCTTACTTCTTCTGTGATGACGTCATCCCCTCCTGTGTTTCCTTTGTGATGATGTCATCTTCTTCTGTGTTTTGGTTCGTCTGAGTTTGTTTCTTCTGCCTTTTTGCTTCTTCTGTGAAGATGTCATCTCCTTCTAAGTTTCCTATATGATGACGTGATCTTCTTTTGTGTTTTGCATCGTCTGTCTTTTGCTTCTTTTGTGTTACTGTTCATGAACTTCTTCTGCGTTACTATTCTTAAACTTCTTTTGTGTTACTGTTCATGAACTTCTTCTGTGTTTTGTATTGTCTACCTTTTCTATCGCCTGCCTTTTGTATCTTTTACCTTTTGTATCGTCTGCCTTTTGTATCGTCTGCCTTTTGTATCATCTGCCTTTTGTATCTTCTACCTTTTGTATCTTCTACCTTTTGTATCATCTGCCTTTTGTACTGTCTGCCTTTTGTATCATCTGCCTTTTGTATCATCCGCCTTTTGTATCATCTACCTTTTGTATCTTTTGCCTTTTGTATCGTTTTCTTTTTTATTTTCTGTGTTTTACTGACGCGTCTTCTTTTATGATTTACTGACGCGTCTTCTTCTGTGTTTTGCTAACGCGTCTTCTTCTGTGTTTTGTTGACGCGTCTTCTTCTGTGTTTTGCTGACGAGTCTTCTTCTGTGTTTTGCTGACGCGTCTTCTTCTGTGTTTTGCTGACGTGTCTTCTTCTGTGTTTTACTGACGTGTCTTCTTCTGAGTTTTGTTCCTTTTAGGTTTTACGTCTTCTGTGTTTTGCTGACGCGTCTTCTTCTGTGTTTTGCTCCTTCTATTTTCGTTTCTTCTGCGTTTTGCTATCTTCTAGGTTATTGTTCATCTTATATCTTCTATTCCATTTTCAATCCTTCAGAAGATAGAATCTGTCTTCAAGGTCTGCATGAAAGTTGTAGATCTTGAAGTCTTCTTTCGAACCATGTAAACAACATCTTAATATGATATCTGTAGGGAAAGTTATAGCAATTTTGCCACTTCTTCTGACTTTTTTCATTCTTCTGCTTTTTCCTTTGGCTTCGTCTAATCCTATCGTCTAATCCATTTTGACCCTTCAGATGATAAACATCTAATCTCAAGGTCTTCTACAAAGTTGTAGATTTCAAAGTTATCTTTGAAATCATCTTAAGATGATCTTAATCCAACATCTTTAGTGAGAGTTATGCCATTTGTCCCGAGACAAGTTCAATATGATTGAGGACCAAACCTTGATTGATTCTTCATCCTTAATTTGGTTATCCGACCTCCAAATGAAATGATTCTTGAACCTTTAGATTCCTAACACTTTTATTTTTGCATCTCCATTGAGGTTCATAGCTTTTAATGTTGATTTGAAAGGGATGGATTGAACCAAAGTAAGGATATCAATTGGAAGAGTAGGAATTGGATACTTTACTGAACATGCTTCAATTTTTTGATGATTTCTGGATCAGTAGAGCTTCAAATAAGATAACTCTTATTTCAAGATAAACTAAAGACATGGAGCTACGAATGGTATGAAGAAGTTAAAGTCAAATTCAATTTCTAAGAGGTTTAAATTTATGATAAGAGTTGTGCATAGTATGCCAATTTGGACAAGAGCAGTCCAAAAAGGTTTGAAGTGTATCTTTTGAATCACTGATCCAAATGGAATGATTTTGATGTCATTGGAAACGTAAGACAATAGAGAAGATTCTTCTAGAATAAAGTGTTATGTTAGAATATTCAAGGGTGCTTTTGGCAAGACACTTATGTGTAAAAGACGTAAGGAAAAAATGGAAGGGAAAAATTGGAAGAAGAAGTGTTGTTTTGCCTATAAATGGAAGGAAGAAGAAGAGAAGAGGAGAATGAAATGAGAAAGGAAGAGAAAGAGAGAATTTCATGAAAAAGAGAGAGAAATACAAAGAGAAGAATAGAAGGAGAGAGAGAAGAGAAAACAAACTAGGGTTTCAATTTCTTTAGCCTATAAGAAAGATTTTGAGGTTGTTCAAGAAGAGAAAACGGTAGAGGAAGAGAAGAGCTTCCATTTGAGCCAAGGATCTCTTCATTTGGTGAAGAACCGAAGGGATCGAAGAGACCTATTTCAGTTAGATCAGTTCACAGAGCACATATTAAAGATACAACAGGAAAGAGTCTTAGAGACCTCAGGTTGTTTACAAAGATAAGAGACATTCTGAGCAAGCCTGTACGTAAAGAAGTTAGGTGGGTACATGTTCATAATAGAGTGAATAAGCCACTACTACTTTCTTAAATCAAAGAAGTTTCCTGATTTTCATTTGCATCATAAGTGCGGCATTCATTGTCCATTAATGATTTATGAATTTTGTTATGTGTTTGCTATATGTGTGTGATGATTTATAAAGGTGATTTTCCTTTGAAAAGGTCAAATGTACATGAATTCATGTTTTCGAGAATGGTTTTTCAAGATATATATCAAGTATATGAAAAAGCAAGTTTACAAGAAGTGCCATTTTAAGCAACAAGCTTACAAGATTTTGAAATATATGTGTTATGTGGGTTTGTGGTGGTCCCCTACGTTTAGTCACGTGCACATTGACCTAATTTTAAGGCTTCTTCTGCCTGTCCTCTAGTGGCAAGGAGCTTCTTCAGGGACTCCTATAAGTTCACGACTTCACAAGACCTTTATGAGAATTGTGTGGTACGTTCTGTTTTGGATCCACCCAAACCATTTTGATGTGCTTATGGGCTTGTGATCTGTTGACAAGTTTGATGCATTACATTATTTAACATTGTTCATAAATCGTTTGATAAATTGACAATTTCGAGGAATAAATGTTTAATGATATCTTGCATATGAAATAACTTTGTTTTTGAAAATGTAAAATGGCAATGAGTTTTTGAAAAGAGCTTTTGTTTATCTTTTTATTGTAAACTGTTACCTATGAGCTTTCAAGCTCACCCCCTTCCTGTCCCCACCTTCAAGTGATGAGGAAGAGATCGAGTGATCAAGAGTATAAGGATGTTACTTCAAATTCTGCATATCTTGGATTTAAGTTATCTTTGTAAATGCAAGGATTAGTCACATTTCAAGAATATATAGTTCATGAAACTTTTATAGTTTGAGATTTTGGATTATGTTGTAAAATGGCTTGAAAAGCCATTATAGCTTTGTAAAACCCTTTTCTTTTAGGGTATTGAAATGTAAATGACGAAAAAAATTATTTGTATGTAATGTATTAAAGAGTATGATGTAGTAAAGATATGCTCAAGTCTTCTTATATTCGTAAGATGTTGGGTTCCTAGAAATGGTGCCTAACATTTGTGGTATCAGAGCCCAGTATTAGGATCTTACATGGGTTTTCAAGATACGTGTAAATTGCAAGAGAGATTGTTAAGAGTTTGGGCCAATAGAATTCGTAAGAGAAATGGTGCCTTGATAGAGTTTATAGTAAGGAAAGTTTTAGGATATTTAGAAGTAAGAAATATTACATAGCTCGATATATTAGACATAGATTCAGTATCTGTGATTATGTGAGGGAATATTGTAACATCCCACCCCCTCCTGGAAGGGTAAAATGGTAAAATTGGCATAGGATGAGACTAATATGGATGTATGAGTAGTGTCCAGGTATACTGGTACTGGTGCTCAGTAAATTTGTGCACGCGAACTGTTTGGTCATGCATTCATGACATTCCCGGTAATTGGGCCTAACGGCATTTTATTGTGAT
>JANZLD010000002.1:6188219-6199439 GCA_026413575.1 Erythroxylum carthagenense | reverse complement strand
TATTATTATTATAAATTTTGTAATAATAATAATAATAAATATGATATGAAAAAATGGTATTATATTATCTTTCATTCTCGTTAATGCAACAAACCAAACAACATTATTGGTATTAATACAGAAACCCAAGTTACAAACCAAATATCATTTTTTTTATTTTTCATACCCATTTCCATTCCCTTCTATTATTATATCCATATTCATACCCAACCCCGTGCTCAAACTAAACGCCCCCTTACCTTTTTTCATATTATGATTGTAGAGGTTCACATCATCTGTTTTTGTTATTTCGTACTTAACCTGATTTATAAACATTTATTTATTTAATTTAATTGCAAAACTTCATGCTGGATTTGACGACGAAGACGAAGATAGATGCCTATGAAATAAGATAAGCATGAATTAATGAAAACATGATTGGATTGACTTTACCCTGTAAGAATAGAGATCCTGGAAAGCAAAGCCTTATTCTCCTACTTAACAGAATAAGAACTGAGACGCGGCTTGTCGAAGCTATCTAATTAGGTGTACGTGTGCTTGAGTAGAATCTTTTTGGTCCTTAACCCACAACTTGGGGTTTGTTTAGATTTTAGAATTGGGAAAACAAAACTATTGAATTTGAGTCACTTCACGAAGAAAATGCCTGTCTCTCTCCCTGTATATATATATATATGTTATACACCTGCTAAGGTGCGTTGAAGAAAAAGAAAGAGCAGCTTATCAGGAATTGGGCAACTTGCCAAAGTCAAGTCAACGTCCAGTGCTTTTTGAGGAGTGACTAAGTGGGCATCTTTGCTTTGCACAACCATCATGGAGCACTTTGTTCTTTCCTTGTTCCTGCCAATCCCTCCATCCTACTCAGATTCCCATCAACAATTTCAGCTGGGCTCGTCACATGTTTGGGCTTTTCCTTCCCCTACGGCCCATCATCAACCACGTACATGAATATGACATTTGACATGCTATTCTGGTACCTGATCACCTTGTTCTATGTTGATCTTATCTTCAAAAAAAAATTAAAATATATAAGTAAATTAATTTTTAATTATTAATGTATTAAAATCTTAGTATATCCAACGTTTTAATTGCCGGTGACAGTTTCCTAAATTGAAATTAATATTCAATAATTCAATTTCAATTTTGAATCTAAGAGTGTCAGATTAATTTAATTAAAATAATAAAAATTAATTAATCAAAATAATGTCCATGTAGCCATTTCTCTTCGACAGTCAATGTTCAAACTTAGCCTATTCTTTTCCGTTAAAGTTCTTCAAGTCTCCTGTCAACTCGGGTCTCTTTTCAGATCCTGACAAGTTTTACTCAGAAATTGATTGGAAGAGAAGGTCTTTATCCATACATCACATACATGTGGTCCTTGCAGATGAGAAATCGAAGCAATGATGATCCTACGTGGATCATGACTGATATAAGTGCATTATTGTACTTTTTTTCATGTAGCTTGATTAGTTTATTACGAGATGTACAGATTTTTGGAAATTGGAATATGGTCCCTACTCTTGTAATGCGAATTGCCCTGCAACGACCATCGAGTAGAATATATCTCACACTCAAAGCATTTATACTCTCTATCCTATCTCCATTTAACAAGAATCTGAACGAGTTTTAACGTGTCTGACTTCCAAGTGATTTCTTATACATACACGTGTTACTCCAATGCAAGTTTTGCGTGCCTCACAGAGGTCAACTCAAGGTGAATAGTGTATGCGGCCAAAATAATATCATTATATAAATAATAAAAGATATTATGTTATTCTTAAAGTGATTGGTGATTAATAAATATAAAATTATAGAAAACTGAAGAAAATGACCCTTTGATTTTTGAAAGATTATATATATCAATACTACTTTTAAATAAGATAAAACATTAGCTTTTAATAAAAATAAAGTAAATCTTATTTAATTTCTAATACCATCAAGTTCTCTCAATTTTGCATATGTACATCTTAAATGTCTAACTTTTCAAATAATTATTAGAAATGTAATCGTGAGAGTTTTGGTGACAATATTTGTTGGTTGGAAATGTGACGTCATATGTGATGTAACAATGGTTTTTGCTTGAACTTGCTCTCTAACGTTGTGGCAATTAATGTTTTTGTATTTTGTGCGTTCATGAGACACTGAATTAGCCGCTATATGAATAGCAAGCTGACTATCACAAAAATGTGTCATGGGTTCACGATGAACTACATCCAAACAAGTCAATAAAGGCTTCAATCGTATCATCTCACTAGTAGTGGCAACCATCGTCTTATACTCAACCTCCACTCAAGGTTTGAACACAATACTTTATTTCTTCATCTTCCATAAGATTGGTGATTGACAGAGCATCATAACATAGCCAATCACTAAGCAATGTGAAACATGATGACTCGCCCAATCTGAGTCGCAGAAAGCTCAGAGTCATAAATTTCTATCATCTTAAAGGAAAATGTCATGGCCTAATTGCCTCTTAATATATCGCACAACACATATAGTTGCTTCAAAATGCTCTTTACGTGGTGTTTGAGCAAACTACGACGCAATATGGATCGCGTACAAAATTTTGAGCCAAGTGATTATGATATAGATGAGACGTCCTATTAGCCGAGTACAAAGTCTCGAGCTGAGGAAACTTCACTATCGGCCAAGCCTAGATGATGACCTTGCTTAATCAGAGTGTCTATTGATTTGCTTCCAAGTAGTCTTACTTTGGACAATATATCCAAAGCATATCTTCGCTAACACAAGAATAACTCTTTGGACGAACGAGTCACTTCAATCCTCAAAAAATACTTTAACACCTCTCAAATATTTAATATTTAATGATTCATGTAGGTACAACTTAAAAGTCAAACAAGCCACTATATCGTTCCTTATCAAAATGATGTCATCCACATATACCAATAATCTAAAAAATACACTGTCTTTTTAAAAAGTAAACAATGAATAATTTGCTCGAGAATGAACAAAACCATACCTCTTTAGCACTTTGGTCAACTTTGTGAACTAATTTTAAGAAGCCTGTAATCGACAAACGTTGTCTTCTTGACCTATCCTAAATTCACAAGGAAGCTTAATATATACTTCCTCTTCCAAATCGTTATATAGGATTACATTCTTAACGTCCATTTGATGCAACTCCCAATCTCACACAACTGGTGCAAACAAAAAAATATGAATGGTCATGTAACTGAGCAAATGTCTCGTGAAAATTGAGACCTTCAATTTGTGTGAAACCTTTTGCTATCAATCGTGCCTTGTATCACTCAACTGTTTCAACTAATTTGTAATTGATCTTACAATCAATTGACTTCTTTTCGGGTGACAAAGTCTCTAAAGACCATGTCTTATTCGCTTCAAGTGTGAGAATTTCTTGGGCCATTGCATCTCGTCATTTTACACTTTTCACAATCTCTACATAGCTCCTAGTCTTAACCTTTGATGTTATGGCCACTAAAAATGCCCAATAACCTTGAGAAAAATTATCAAACATCATATAATTCGCTAAGGGATAAGGAGTACTTGAGGAGCTTTTATGTTATGGTGGCATCAGAGAGGAGGAGAAATTATAGCTAAAAATGGCCTCAAACTTCCTATAATGATAGAATAAACAACATAGTCTTGTATTCGAGTCGGTTGATGAGTCATTCATTACAATCTACTCTCTATTGCTTGAGCTCTAGCAATCTTCTAGTGAGAACTATTGCCTGCCCTTTAACTCTAGATTTTCGCTCTTGATTTCATCTTCTCTCTCATCACTCACCTCTGGCATAGCAAAGCTTTCCTCAAAGTAAAGATTAATATCTTGAATTTGATGCTCAATATGTTCATTACTTTGAGTAAAAGGAAAAATATTTTTATGAAATGAAAGATCATAAGAATTAAAAAAATCACCCTTTTCAAGGTCATAAAGCCTCAAACCTTCCCATATGGGTATCTTATAATGATACATCACTTGCTTCTAAGCTCAAATTTATCCTTTAGTCTTAGATCGTTATGAGCATAACACATGCAACCATAGCATGTTTATAGGATGATTTAACACTAAACAAAATCTCATATGGTGATTGTTTGTTCAATTTAAAAGTCGACGTTCTATTTATCAAATAAGTCGTAGTTAAAGCACATTCACCCCAAAAACGAACAAGTAAAGTTGCTTGAAATTGCAACGCCCTTGCTACCTTTAAAATATTCCTATTTTTACATTCTACTCTCCCATTTTGCTACGGTGTATCCGTGTATCTAGTTTTATGAATAATATCCTTCTTTTTATATAATTCCCGCATTAACCATGAATCAAACTCTAACCCATTATCACCTCTTATGCACTTTAAAATCTTCCCAAATAGAGTTTCGACCAATTTGAAAAAATCTATTAAGCATCGATTAGCCTTACTTTTTTCTTTTAGTAAATAAACTCAAAATGCACAACTATAATCATCCATAATAGTAATAAAATAGTATACACAATAATATGACATCTTACTATAAAATCCTCATAAATCACAATGGATAAGATTGAAACAACTTGCATGATTGTTAACACTCAATAATAAAGGAAAATTTGCTCGAAAACAGGCATTACAAATATTTTTTTTCTTAAAATCTATCGGACTAATATCAGTAATAAAAGATAAGAGATGACTTGACTAATGTCTAAAACGTCGATGTTAGACTATGAAGGAGTCCACTCTCTTTATCTTCATAGTCGAATGCAAACTTATATACTTGAAGTGGTTTACCCTTCTGAAGCTTACCCACTCCAATCAGCATCATCAAGGAACATTATTGTATTACACAAAGCTCATTAGTGAACATATTTCGATAATTTAACTTAGTAATCAACTAGCGTAAAGAAATCAAATTACAAATCAAACTAGGCATATAAAGGACATTAATTAAAGTCACATCTCGACTTAATATGATTCGATCCATTATTGTCGCAATGGTCTTGGCTCTATTTGCCAAAATTACTATCAAAGTTGTTGGTTTTTTTGATATTGCACATCAAATCCAAGCAACTTTTCATATGATTAGATGTGCCACTATCCAGTTATATAAACTTTTTTTTATATATAAACTTTTTAGAATCCTTTACAAAAAGCTTCTCAGAGTTATCACGATTTAGAAGTGTTAATAATTTCATAAACTGTTTGCTTTACTGGCCTGGAATGTTGCTATTGCTTTTAAAATTTCCTTGTGCGACATATATAAGGTTTTGATCACGCATCTCATACATAACATATATCAAATATACGCAATGGATAGGAGTATCCTAATGGATTTAGGCATAGCTACTAGGCTAAACATTTCATCATAGTCAACACCTTACTTTTGATGATAACCTTTAGCTATAAGCCTAGCTTTATGGGTAACTACATTACCCTCCATGTCATTTTTCTTCTTGAAAACCAATTTGCACCCTATGGATTTTATCCCTTCGAGTGGGTCAACCAAATTTCATACTTTTCATACATGGAATCCATTTTGAATTTCATAGCTTGAAGCCATTTGTCAAATTCTGAACTCTTTAGAACCTCTTCATAGGCAGTAGGCTCATCATCTTCTATGAGCAATTCATAATTAAGTTTACTTATGAGAAATCTGTATCTCTCGAGAATATGACATATCCTACCTGGCCTATGAACTTCTTGTGTGTCAAAAGTTTGAACTATTGTTTCATCTTCATGAACAATAGTTCTGGGTCCAGGCAGTTGATCTGCGTCTATTTGAGCATCTTGAACTTCTATAAGTTCAATTCTACTCTCACTGTCTTCTTTTAGAAGAAACTCTTTCTCTAAAAATACAGTATGTTTTGAAATAAACACCTTTTCTTTCAAAACATCGTAGAACTAATACCCTATAGTTTCCTTAGGATATCCTACAAACAGACACTTATCAGATTTAGCTTAAAGCTTATATGACTGAATCTGCTTCACATAAGCAGGACAACCTCAAACTTTCATATGAGAAAGATATGATTTCTTATTAGTCCGAATCTTATAAGGAGTAACATCAATTGATTTGGATGGGACTCTGTTTAATACATAAACAGATGTTTTAGAGTGTATACTACCCAAAAAGATTTTGGTAAATTCGCTAAACCCATCATAGACCTCACCATGTCTAACAAGATTCGGTTTTTCCTCTCAGCCACACTATTGTGTTATGGCGTGTAAGGTGTAGTCCACTGGGATAATATTCCATTATCTCTGAGATAATCTAAAAGATCTTGGCTTAAGTATTCACCACCTCGATCCGATCCAAGTGATTTAACACTTCTCCCAAATTGTTTTGCAACTTCATTTCTGAATTCTTTAAACCTTTCAAAGGCTTCAGACTTATATCTCTTAAGATACACATACCCATATTGAGAATAATCATCGATAAAGGTAATGAAGTATATGAAACCACCTTTGGTATGTATGAACATCATACCACATACATCAGTATGTATTAGGTGTAAAAGTCCATCAGATGCCATCTTCTACTTCAAGGATTCTAGATAGGCCTTACAGTTTCTCTTCCAGTGGCCATCTTTGTCACAGTGGAAGCAAGTTCCCTTCTAGACAGTCTTCTTTGCTTTCTTGACACCTCCCTTAGGCCTTACAGACTTCTTCTTCTTTTGACTTTTTTTCTTCGAACCAGAAGAGTCCACCAGCATCATGACCTTGTCCTTACGGATATATGACTCAACTACCTTGAGCATGTTGACTAGCTCGGAAATTATGTTGGATATATTGTTTATCTTATAGGTAAGCACAAATTGTGAGTAACTATCAATTAAGCCCGTTATAATTAAGTCAATACTTTATTCATGATCCAAAACAAAATCCAAGGAGGCCAACCGCTCGATATAGCCATTCATCTTTAGTGCGTACTGCACTGGAGATTCCCCTAAACCATCTTGGAGTGGAAGAGCAATTGTGAAGTCTCGAACCTTTCGGACCTTGCTTGCTCATTAAAGAGCTCCCTAAGATGATAGATTATAGTATGAGCATCCATAGCCTGGTGCTGCTTTTGCAGCTCTAGTGACATAATTGCTAGCGTAATACAACTAGCTATCTCACTATCATTAAGAAGCTTCCTATATGCCTTCCAGTCATCATCAGAGGCATTAACAGCTGGGGGATCGGGAAGTGGTTCTTCCAAGTCATACATGCCAATTTTTCTAGTCTTACTAGAAAATCTACTACTTTACTAAAATTAATTCAAAATTAATTTCTAAAATTTTCTAAAATTTTCAGAACATCAAATCATCATTCTGAAAATCTCTAGGTCATTTCATGATGATCAAAATAATTTAGGAATCACCCAAAAATTATTATGATCATCGAAACACTGATAAAACACCTAAAATGACAAGTATGACTTTTAAAATTTTTCTAGATATCAAATTTCGAGTAAAATCATTTAGACATGCATCAAACATCAAATTAACATGTTTTTATCATATAAAAATATTTTTAACATTATGGAACTGAAATATAAACATACAAAAATATCAAATAAAACAGATCCTATAATTTCTGAAAGCTATCCAGATCTGGAAAATTGTTTGATAAAATTATTAAAACATTTTAATGATTCTACAAAAATTACAGAGGCATAAACACATTCCAAATATGTTCACATAAATTTTCTAGAATCAAATTCCACGAAAATCATGTGTGACCTCATCAGTTTAGCCAATAAACATCACATGCCCAGCAGAAAGACAAATTTCATGCGTGTTCTTGTAAATTAGAAATTAAATATTTTATTCACATTAAAAATATTTTCAATCACACTAAATCATTCACTTACAGCATATGAACAGATTGGTGAAAGAAAATTGTGAAAAACATTTTTCTATAATTAACTTCGAACAAAACATTACAAGTCCCTAAGCTGTCACAGCCATGAAAATAGTTTTCACATGTCATGTTTGCTACATCTAACAAGGCACCAGATGGCTCTTATTCTACTGTAAGGTTTCAATCATGCATTTCAACATAATATATATCACATATATGCAACAGAATATAAAATAGAACCTCAAAAATCAGATCTACTCATGCATATAGATATAGAAAACAAAAATATGAAATGTAAGATGTAAGATGTTTACATACCTTTCTGACTATCTCCTTCGTTCTTTAATCTTCTCCACGTTAGGTTATTGTAAATCACAACGATCAATGTAGACTGTCTCTAATGAAAGTCCACACAGAGATAAAAAGATGAAACCTGACTAGGAGATGGCTAGAATTCTTTCTTTGTGCTAGCAAATACAAGAACTTTTGTGAGAGTTAGAGAGAAAAGAGTGTGTGTGTAAAAAAGAACCTTTCTTTCTCTCATGTCTTATACAAAATGCATGAAAATGATCTCTATTTTCTACACCATTTGGCCTTCTATAACCCTCATCACCAATGGAGAGTTATGGGAAGTTAATGGTCATGAATAGCATGCATTAGTGGAAGTTATGGGAAGTTAACGATTATGAATATCATGCATTAATGGAAGTTTTGGGAAGATAATGACCAAATTGGCAGCCAATAATACTTGTTTCTTATCCATTCCATGTAACGTTTTCTACCATGATCACATCGCGATACAATCCTGAAACACTCTCTCATAACTTGAATGACCATTTAAGACCATTTTACTCATCCTTCGGATCTCCTATGTGTGTGACCCATTAGGTTCTCGATTATATTGGTCACTTGAATTAACACTTAATTCAAGTAAGTCAAGAGCGGTATCTAGTAATGTGTCATGACCCCCAATTAACCAAAAAGTTAGTGGTTTAACTATGAACCCTTCCATACGCAATGTTGTCATGCAATTCGTCCTTTCACCATCTATACTCTACTTGGTTTAGAGTGTAGTCAAAGTGTCAACTCCTACTAGACTGACTACGTCACATTTAGACTAAATGATATTAGATCTTATCTTGAGGATCTCATTACTCTATGTATCATTCAAGACTCTCATGACACATATCTACTCTGGCCAAAGACTTCTAAGTAATAACCCCGACAAGAGGTCATAGGTATTATCTTCTTCTATCAGGAGTGGTGAATCCTTTATTGGCTACTCAATTACTTCTGAATATCTCAAGTTGTACCCAATCACCTACCTATGAGTAACCCTTGAAAGGCATCGATGAATGGATTCAAAGCACAGGATCAGTATTCGAGATATCCTTGAGCACCTCTGGTCAAAGGAAACTTGCACCATTGCTATAGTTAGACTATCATTGACACTGGAATAGGATATCCATATGATTATCTCATAGCAGGTCAATCAAATTTACTTACTACCCCTAGTAAGCATTTACATATTAACTCTAAAGAACTCATGTATACAGCTTATAAGATCTACTGCTTGATCCAATCAAGGAGTATAACATGTGTTAGTCTATCCGGATTAAAGATATCCTATCTCATTAATCCTATGACTATGGAAAGTTTAGATACTAACATAATTACACATAATAGGAATCTCATTGTCATGATCTCATCATGATTTCCTCCATGCTATGTTTTGTATCAAGGACTTCATTAAATCAATTTAAAATCAATATCAAATCCATAAATGTATGAATATCGAAATAATGAAAATGTCTTTATTAATAATAAAATGTTTTGTACAATAAGTGCTAAAGGTGATTACCTTTAGAGCACTTCTCTAACAACATAAAAAGCTTGAGCCCTTCCTAGGGCTCATTCACCTCCTGAGTTGTCCTACTTTTGATTACGGGCTGACGTAATGCAATTTTGGCCTCGTGGCCCTCTCCACCAAGTGGGATTGCTGACAACATCAAAACACTTCGAAACTTCATGGCTAGTCTTTTTATGGTGATTGTCTAACATAAAGACCAAACTTTGGATTGGTCGTTGGTTGGACCACTGAGGCCATTGCTAACTTTGGATATAAATCTCTTTAATTTGATGAAATTTTTATTTAAAATTAATGAACTTGTTTCTTAATTATTCCCATATGGTTTTCAACACATGGGAGATGAATTTGAATCAAATAGATGCAAGGAAAGCAAAGACAATTCGAATTCCCAGCTGACAAACAAGTTTTTGATTAAGCGTGAGCATGTGCAAAGTGAAATTTTATCTGCAGAATCTGATTTGAATACATATTAGATACACTTAGGATTTTTATTATTTAGGGAATCAAGTTGTTATCTTTTAGGTGGGGATCTACTCCCTGATTATATGGGGAGTATATCTCATAAAGATAACGATAAGAGGGAAGAGAGAACACTTATAGTTACATTATCTTTTTTTTTTTGGTTTTAAGGAGTTTCAGATTTTGCTAGAAAAATTGCAGATATGGAGACTATTTGTTTTGTTATTTTTCTGTTAGATTTTACTTTTTTTATGAGTAGCTAAATTCTCCTTCTTGGTTGAAGGGAACCACGTTATCATCTAGTATGTGTAAGATTTTCTAAAGAAAGTTTATTTCATTGGTGAACATTAAGTGTCCTTCGAATTGCTTTTTATGATTTAATTGATTGATCTCTAAGATACGCAACTAGGAATTGATTGATTTAATTTACAACTAGAATAGTAGGATTTGACGTTTAGTTTTGCTAATCCAAAGTGACAATTAGGATTACCATCTTTACGTTAGGGATTGAAAATTTTAAGAAAGATACTTATCTAGATTAAATACATATCATATGTGTATTGTCTTGGTCACTGGTTCTTTTAGTTGTTAAAGTTATTAATTAATCAAACTTAAGACCATATCTAAGTTGTTGGTTAATAAGAGTGTAGAATATATGTTTCTATTCGTTTAATATTAAGAGAGAACACCACCCAATGAGTATTTATTAGTGGACTTAATTTTATATCGATGATCCATCTTAGTTTGATAACATAAATGACCCGAAGCTAAGGATTGTTGTTAATTTTTCATATTTAAATATTTTCGTTTATTTTAAATTTTTGTCATTTTTAATTTCTTTAAATCACATTAATTTACCCCCTAATTTGTTTTAGTTTTCAACTCGTATAATATTTACCAATAGATTCATCATATGAACGATCCCTACTTTCTACTACTATATTAATTTGTATTGTAGGAAGTTGGTTTCTTTTTGTATTTGGTTGCAAGTGACATCTATTTGATTCGAATTCATCTATTTATTTAAAATTAATGAACTTGTTTCTTAATTATTCCCATATGGTTTTCAACACATGGGAGATGAATTTGAATCAA
>JANZLD010000002.1:6145628-6162326 GCA_026413575.1 Erythroxylum carthagenense | reverse complement strand
GTCGCCGGAGAAGACGGAAGGAGAAGGAGAATCGCCCAACGTCGCCGGAGGAGAAGAGAGAAAGAGGAGGAGAGTCGAGGAAGGAGAGAAGGAAGACGGCTGCGCAGGGATTTAATTTTATTTTAGCGACGGAAATTATCCGTCGGTATAATTAAAATAAACCGTCGCCGAGTTAAACCTGCTAACCTAATATACCGACGCTGTTTTGAAATATACCGACGGCTTATTTCTGTCGGTGACATTTCCCTCCGGCAAATTTTGCCGACCGAATTTTAATTCCGTCGCCGAGCAATTTTCCCTCCACCCTTGGCAACGGATTTGCTGACCGTCGGAAAAGTTCTTCTTTAATATAGCGACGGATTTGGTATCGTCGGCGAACCATTTCTAGCCGACAGGTGCGCCGACTGAAAATTTTGTTCCGTCCCTATTTACAGACGGAATGATCTCCATCGGCATTGTGCCGTCGCTAAAAGACCCCCGCGCAAATTTCCCTCCAACTTTGGCAACGGATTTCTTGACCGTCGGAAATCATCTTCCTTTAACCGACGGATTAGTGTTTCCGTCGCAATTAACAGACGTTATATGGTCCGTCGGTATATTTCCGTCGCTATATGACGATTTTCTTGTAGTGAGATATTTCCAATAGACCCACAAGTAATGCAAATATATAATAATCCAAAATATAAATAAATACATATAACTATACATATAAAATATGTATTATAATACATATATAACATGGTAAAGATTAACAATACAAGATAAATTAAGTAAATAAATATACAAACTAATAAAAAAGAGACAAGTACAAAAATAAATCACATCAACCATTGCGATAAAGTAAATACAATAAGTAAAAAATTACTCAGGCTAAATAACTATGAGAGAAGTACTACTTAATCAAAATATTAAGGATATTTATAAAACAAATGACTCGAACAAGAAAGCTTACAGGACTTAAGAGAACGATAAAGACCTCTCTAAATGAGTTCATTTATCCGTATCCTAGTATATCAAAGTTTTCTATTGCAGATCTGTCCTCAATAAGTTCCAGCAAAGTCATTTTATTCTTGATCACTCAAACCCAATTCTTTTTAGGCCTTTCTTTTTTCCTCTTATAGTCTTTAAGTGTTATTTTCCTATATCTTCTCATTAAAGCGTCAAGGGTGTTTCTTTTTCATTTGTCCAAATCACCTAAGTCTCGTCTCTCTTAATTTATCATTGATACTCACCACCTTTAATTTGTCTCTTACCAATGTATTTTTAACCTTATCTCCTTTAGCAAGGTTACACATCCAACGAAGCATCCTCATCTTCACCACCATTAGCTTATGAATATGCACTTGTTTGATGGGTCAACACTTCGCTTAGCATAGTCAGTTTAATCGTTAAATGATATAATTTACCTTTGAGTTTGAGTGGTATCTTCTTATCATAAAAAACTCCTGATGTACTTCTTCGTTTAAGCCACCTTGATCTTGTATAGTGGACTATATCCTTATCAATCTCTCAATTGCTTTAAATGATAGACCTAGGTACTTAAAATACTATTTCTGCGGTATAACTTCTGAACGAATCTTTATCTCTATATCGAGATGCACCCTATGACCCAAAAATATAAACTCTAAGTATTCAATTTTAATCCTGCTCAATTTAAAACCTCTCTAATATAATGTATTCATCCAACGTTCTAACTTGACATTGACTCAATCTTTTGTCTCATCCATTAACACGATATTGTCAGCAAACAAGATACATTAAGGCACATCCCCTTAAATACTATTGGTGAGCTCATCCATTACTACTGCAAATAGAAAAGGACTCAATAAGGAATCTTTGTGTAACCCAATATCAATAGAAAAATTGTCTGTATCTCCCCTTATCATCTTTACTTTAGTCTTTACCCCTTCATACATATCTCTAATAATCTTATATAAGACAAAAAACTCCCTTAATTTCTAAACACCTCCATAAAATTTCTTCAGGTATCCTGTCATATGCCCTTGTTAAATCAATAAAAACCAAGAGTAGATTACTTTGTCTTTCCTTATAATAATATGAATAATAAAAATTATTAATTTACAAATAATTCTTTATTTAATGATAATAATCATTAGTAACTGCTAAATAATAATTTTATAATTAATCTTTATTAATAATAATATCTATTTGTTAATAAGCATAACATAAATTTAGTGTAAGTATTTTTTTAGGCGTGGTTTAATTGGTTAATAATGATTTTTAAAAAAATTTACATGTTAGTGTTTTAGGGTTGATTATAGAAAAATTTTCAAATTTTACTAAATTTGGTAATACTAGCTTAAACTTTTAAAAAATAGAGCTAAAATGCTCCAACTTTTAATTTTTAGCAAAAGTAGCCAGATATTAAGTTTTCTGTTAATGTGGATGATGTAGTAAGTCATATTAAATTAGTATTTTTACTATGTAGCTGCCATATAATGTAGTTATACTACGTATTAATTTTATTATTTAATAAAATAAAAATATCAAAAAGTCAAATAATTATACACTCCTTTGTAATGGTAATGGAGATGAGAATGTTACATTGGATGTGTAATTTTATTAGAAGAGATAAAGTTTAGAATGTAATGACAAAGGACAAATTAACGGTGACTAATATTACTGAAAAATTAAGAGAGATAAGGCTTAGCCGCTTAGGTGGGTTGGATATATTAATAAAAACACCCAGATGCTCCAATAAGAAGATATGAGAATATTATACTTAGAAATTGTAAGAAAAAATAAAGGCTTAAGAAAATTTTGGGATGAGTAATTAATTAAGAATGATATGACATTGCTGGAACTTACCAAAGACATGATCTGCAAAAAAAAAACTTTCTAATACTAAGATGCAGATAAAGAATCTCTCATAAAGAAATCTTTGTCATTCGCATAAGTCTTTTAGTATTTTTCTTTTATAGTTAGCCTAAACTTTTAAATATGTAATACTTACCTCTAAGGGATTTATCCTAAGTTTTTTTTTTTATGTTTAATCTTTATCATATCATTTAGTTTATTAATTATTATATATTTTATTTAATAAGTATTTGTTATTGTTATTGTTGTTGTTGTTGTTGTTATTATTATTACGGCGATGATGATGGTGACGACGACGATGATGATGATGATGATTCTTTCTTGGTGGATCATTTGAAAACAACTTCTCTTATATTTAGAATAAGGTTACGTACTATTGAACTTCTCCAGATCTCGCTATCAACGAATTTTTTATTGAGTTATTGTTTGATATTTTTAATTTATTAAATAAAAAATCATATATGGTACAAAAATAATATGTGGTAGCTATTTGGTAAAAATAATAATCTATATGGCTCGCCACATCATCCACATTAACGAAGAACTTAATGTTAAACTTTTTTTTTGTTAAAAATTGAAAATTATATTATTTTAGCACAACTTTTTTAAGTTCGGGTTAAATGAGTAAAGTTTATATTTTTTTTACTATTAGCCCTTTAAATTTGTTATAGATTTCTTTGTTATAATTTTAAAAGAAGATGTCTAAGTTAGGAAGGATAAATAAATATTCGTTTGGCTTTTATGTCTTTATATGTTTTTCTTTAAATATTTTTATTTTTTATACTTGTTATAAAGCAATTTAAAGTACCTTAAATTATTTTTATCTCTCAAATAGATATGATAAATAATTTTTCATATTAATATGTGAAAATAATCTGTTTCATTCTAATTTAAATATTTATTTAGATAGATGAAAGGGTTAAGAAATTATTATTTTAATAATCATTGGAAAAATATCATTTAAATTATTTATACGAGCACAATTATCATTAGAATGATTATACTGGCCGACCATCGACGCACGTGTCGGATGAGAATTAGAGCAATTTAATATTAATATACAATAATTTAAATAATATTAGTTACATTAGTAATAAAAATCACCCTAATAATTATATATTATATCGGCACATTAGATAGAGCCCTGATTAAAATCAAACCCAAGCCAATTTACCAAACATCTTCTTTTAAAAATATAACAAAGAAATCTGTAACAAATTGAATGTCCGGTTATAAAAATTATAAACTTTACTCGATTTATTTTAAAATAAGATATAGAGCATTCATAATAAGAACATGTGTTTGTGAATTAATACAAGTATCATAGATTCTTAATTTTTTTTAATAATTAACCTTTAAAAGCTTGAGTGGTTGAATTTTAAGTTAAATTTAAATTAAAGAAATTTGAATTACCCTACTCAAATGAATTCAAAGTTTATTCAACCAAATTTTAAAATAACGACAAAATGAAGCCATTTGAACTAAGTACAGACCAAGAAAAAAAGATTGCTTGAACCCGACACGACTATTATCATTCTTACTTTAGAGAAAGAGATTGATCAGATGTTTAAGAGGTACTGATCGCAAGAGCATGCGGTGATTAGGATGAGATGCAGTTTAGTTACAATACCTTATCAGGAAAAAGAAGCACTGAACTGATATTATTCTCTCCGTGAGTTAGTGGGTATAAACATAAAGCCTCTTTATGCAAAGATATGCATATGGCTGGCTCTCTTTCTCAGCAGGAGTATTGCTGCAGGAACCTGCTTTGTCATCAGCAAGGTTTACTACAGTGTTATTATCATCTCAATCACATCCCCACATATATATTTCTTTGCTTCTTCACCTCCTTCCTCTGCAACCACCATCTTAACCATCTCAGAACTTTCCTTCTCTCTAACTTTTGTCTGAGGAATGGATCTTCTTCGGTCTATTTTCTTCCTTTTCCTGACATTAGTTTCTCTGATCTATCCTCTGGGAGCTTTCAGTGATACACAAGCACAAGCTCAGTTTTTCAATTTAGTTGAAGCTTCTCTTTCAGGGAACGCCTTGTCTGACTGGGATGTTGGTGGAGCGAAGCCGTACTGCAATTTTACTGGGGTTGGCTGCAATGTTGACGGAAAGGTTGAGAAGGTTGACATGACAGGTTGGTCATTAACTGGGCGTTTCCCATCTGGGATTTGCTCTTATTTGCCTGAGTTACGTGTTCTTCGCATCGGGAACAATCATTTTCATGGCGACTTTCTTCACAGCATTGTTAATTGTACTGTTTTGGAAGAGCTCGACTTGAGTTTTCTGTATCTCACCGGAACACTTCCTGATTTCTCGCCTCTGAAGTTTCTTCGGATACTTCACATGTCCAACAACCTTTTCACTGGCAAGTTTCCAATGTCAGTTACTAATCTCACCAACCTTGAGGTACTTGACTTCAATGAAAACGCCGAGCTCAGTTTGTGGCAACTTCCAGAGAACATTTCCAGGCTGACAAAGCTTAAAACTATGATCTTGAGTACTTGCATGTTGTACGGCCCAATACCAGCTTCAATTGGAAACATGACCTCTCTTGTTGATCTTGAATTAAGTGGGAATTTCCTTACAGGCCCCATTCCAGCAGCGATTGGATTATTGAAGAACTTGCAACAGCTTGAGCTCTACTACAATTACCACCTTTCAGGAATCATTCCTGAGGAACTTGGAAACTTAACAGAGCTCATCGATCTGGACCTCTCAGTCAATACGTTGACAGGCCAGATTCCAGAATCTATATGCCGACTTCCCAAGCTGGAAGTTTTGCAGGTTTACAACAACAGCCTCACGGGGGAAATACCAAGTGCTATAGAAAACTCAACCAGCCTGCGCATGTTATCACTTTATGATAATTCTCTAACAGGTGAAGTGCCGAAAAATCTGGGGCACATGTCAGACATGATTGTCCTAGACTTATCAGAAAACCGACTGTCAGGTTCTTTGCCAACAGACGTTTGCAAGTCAGGTAAATTAATGTACTTCCTTGTCCTGGATAATATGTTTACCGGAGAGTTGCCTGATAGCTATGCCCAGTGTAAGACACTTATACGTTTTCGAGTCAGTCATAATCGATTGGAGGGGTCAATACCTGAACAACTTTTTGGTCTAGCACATGCTTCGATCATTGATTTGAGTTGCAACAATTTTAGTGGTCCGATTGCAAAAGCAATTGGAAGTGCTAGAAACTTGTCAGAGTTGTTCATACAAAACAACCTGATTTCAGGTGTTCTGCCTCCTGAAATTTCTGGGGCCATCAATCTAGTAAAGATTGACCTCAGTAATAATGTTCTGTCTGGACCCATTCCCGCTCAAATTGGCAATCTAAAGAAGCTAAACCTACTTATCTTGCAAGGCAACAATTTGAATTCCTCCATTCCTGAGTCATTTTCTTTGTTAAAATCTCTCAACGTCCTCGATCTCTCCAACAACCTCTTGACTGGCACCATCCCAGAAAGTCTCATCGAGTTGTTACCAAACTCCATCAACTTCTCAAACAATCGTCTTTCAGGTCCAATTCCTCTTTCACTGATTAAAGGAGGGTTGGTAGAAAGCTTTGCAGGGAATCCAGGTCTTTGTCTTCCAGTCTATGTTAATTCATCACGCCAGAATTTTCCGATTTGTTCTCAAACTTACAACAGAAAGAAGCTAAACTCCATCTGGGTGATAGGAATCTCAGCACTTATCATTCTTGTTGGAGGTCTCTTGTATCTAAAACGTCGATGCAGCAGAGCAAGAGATGTAATGGAACATGACGAGACCATGTACTCGTCCTTCTTTTCATACGATGTAAAGAGTTTCCATCGAATAAGTTTCAATCCACAGGAAATCCTCGACGCAATGGTTGATAAGAACATAGTGGGGCATGGAGGATCTGGAACTGTGTACAGAATTGACTTAAGTGGTAAAGAGATTGTTGCAGTTAAAAGGCTATGGAGTAAGAGAACCAAAGATTCAGTTTCAGAGGATCAGATGATTTTGTACAAGAGCTTGAAAACTGAAGTAGAGACTCTGGGGAGCATAAGACACAAGAACATAGTCAAGTTGTATTGTTACTTCTCCAGTCTGGATTGTAGCCTGCTTGTTTATGAATACATGTGGAATGGAAACCTGTGGGACGCTCTTCACAAAGGGTCCATCGATCTGAATTGGCCTACCCGTCATCAAATAGCACTTGGAGTCGCTCAGGGCTTGGCATATCTCCACCATGATCTGTTGCCGCCGATCATTCACAGAGACATAAAATCAACCAATATCCTACTTGACGTTAACTGTCAGCCAAAAGTAGCAGACTTCGGAATTGCAAAGGTTTTGCAAGCTAGAGCAGGCAAGGATTCGACCACAACTGTTATTGCAGGAACCTACGGTTACTTGGCTCCAGGTAATTTACTATTGCAAATCTGAATTAGATTATCAGTTAAAACCATCTGTTACTTTCATTCATGAACATGCTCCTTTCAGGATAACCTTAACATGCTTTCTTAATTTGCGAACCATTTTATTGAACTTTAAACACTTCACTGTCACAGAATATGCATATTTGTCTAAAGCAACCACCAAATGTGACGTCTACAGCTTTGGGGTGGTATTGATGGAACTAATAACAGGGAGGAAGCCAGTAGAGGCAGACTTTGGTGAGAACAAAAATATTGTGTACTGGGTATCTACAAAAGTGAACACCTTGGAAGGTGTCATGGAGGTATTGGACAAACGCTTATCGGAAACTTGCAGGGATGAGATGATTGAGGTTCTTAAGATTGCCGTCCGATGTACCAGCAGGAACCCAGCCTCTCGCCCAACCATGAACGAGGTTGTTCCGCTGCTGCTGGAGGCTGACCCTTGTAGATTCGATTCATGCAAGACGTCAAATAAGGCCAAAGAGGCATCAAATATCACTAAGATAAAGAACCAAGTTGATTCATGAGTTGAAATTAGGAGTTTACTATAGACTAGGATTAGCCTCTAAATATCACCTGATAGACTTTTGTCTTTAATTTACAGTATATTTCTTCGTTACTTTCCTTTTCTTTTGTTTCCTTGTTACTCTTGTAAGAGTTGGTATGGAAGGAACTTGATCGAGCATAGCTGCTTTAGAGTAACGCTTGGCATCCATATCTTAATAGACCCACATATGAATCATTCCCTAGCTTTTGAGACATTTGTTTTCTTTTTGCTTTTTCTCTCTTTATCATTGCTCTTTACTAGTGGAAAGAGGGTCTAAAAGAGGCACATTATTGGCCATGGGTGGAAGGTTCTGATACCCCATTGGCTCTTCTTTTGCACTCAAAGTGTTTAAGTGGATCCTGATTGTTATAATAACTCAGTGGCATGATTGATTCACGCACAAGAGGTCCTACTTTAACGAAGCTAATCAAGAAAAACATATCAATCAAGGATTGGTTGATTAGCATTCTTGTCTCCATTTTAAGTTAGGGACAGAAGTGAAAGGAGAACCCTTTTCTTTTTTCTTTTCATTCTTGCTTTTTTACAAGTGAAATTTGATTGCTTTTTCTCAAGTAGTAGCTGTAAGGATGTGATTGACACTAAGCTTGTGTGACCGTAGATAGCGAGGCCAAGAAGCTCCACTCACATGTTGGAACCCAAAAGTTGTCCTAACTCATCAGGCATATGATTCTCCATTCGTGTACCTCTATATCTAGCATTTGTGGGTGGGAAATGGTATTTGTTCCAAGTCAATTCGCAGAAAGAAATTGGGATTCTTCAATTCTCTGGGGAAATTATAACCAGCATTTGGACTGCCAAGAACAGTCAATCATGTTTAGTGCTTAAACCAGTGATTGTTCTGTCAAGTAGATGTAACTGTATCTCCACCTAGCAACTTGGAACAAGCCTAAATTGGTAAAATTTAAAATTTAAAAAAACATTATAATAGGTTCATGTCTTTGCATAGTCAGGAGTGGCCTTTGGGGACCTATTCCGCTAGAATAAGATTCATGGTTGACGAAACAGTTTTTGGTAGAAAAGACCAGGCATCCCAGGACGTGTTTCTCTATGACAAAAGATAATAATCCAGGACAGTCATGTCCTCTTTAGGTACAAGAAGGGAAAGATTTACAGGAAAGTTCAAAGTAGAATAATAATTACCTGTCCACTTTTACCTCTGTTTTATCCATTCTGTTATCACCAAGGGAAAAGAGGTGACCGAAATGATGGGTTACACTGAAAGAACAAAAATTTGTGGTTCTTAAGAAAGTTGTCTTTTCAGGTTGATGGCAAAGCAATTTCCTGTTTGTACCACTCGTTAATGGTCGCTAATGGGGAGGCCACTCATCTACCTTCAAACTATAAATTATAGGATGGTAAAGTAACATTACAAAGCATCAGGAATTGAGCATCGACAAGGGCATGGATCATCGTTTCCCTCCTGAATAAGAAGTGCCTGAGACTAGATAGTTTCCAAGACACTATGGACGGTTTGGAGGAAAAGTTAAGCTCATGGGCTAAACGGACAAAACAAGGCCTTCCGTGAAGGGAAATTCAAAGTTGTAGTTAAATGTACGTTAAATCCGACTCTATACTGAGTGGGGGAAGACTCGGTGCCTGTGTTCCCTTCCTTAGCCCATTAATGATTGCATGTCCCCCCCTATTTTAAAAATCAAGATTTAAACTAGTAAAATAAGGAATTGAATGTTTAAAAAATTTAATCATATAATTAATTAAAAATTAAGTCAAGTTAAAATATTTGAATTATAATTAAAAGACATTATTTTTAGTCATCAAAGAATTTAAAATTTAATTGAAAAATTTTATTAAATAAAAATTAATTGATTTATTTTAATTTATAAGAATTTATTAATTTACAAAAATTGAACGATTAATTAATAACTTAATTAATTTTTTACAGTGGAACCTACAAGTTGAAAATAGAATCAAAAAAATAAACAATTCAAAATTTTTACAGTTGAAAAAATACGTTTTTTAATCATTGTTTTCTAATCGAAAATGCATAGGATAAAATGTTATATACATATAACAATTAATAACTTATATATTTTAAATAAGTTAATTGATTAGTTAATAATTTAAAATTAAAAAACAAATTTATTTCATTTAGAAGCTTTAATGTTTTTCTATTTCTATCAACCATTTTGTTTAAATTTTAAGCAAATTATTTTTTTAGTATCTTTCATTAGTGCAAATGAAAAAGATATAATGTAAAAACTCAAATTTATGTCAAACAATAAAAATGTTCTATTATTAGTAATTCATTTATTTTTAATTTGTACTCCTTTTAGTTGAATAATAAGTTGTTTTTTCAATCATATTTATAAATAATTATTCTATATCTTTTGTGAATAAAACACGAAACAGTCCGTTCCTTTTTTGATTGTAAACGTAAGAGCAATTTAATCGTAAAAATTTTGAACCATTCAATTTTTTAATTTAGTTTTCAATTTTATGGTTCAATCTTATTATTAAAAATTAGTTAGTCAATTCTTTTAAAATAATAAATTCTTATAAAATAAATAAATAAATAATTTTTTATCTAAAAATTTTCTTTTTCATTCAAATATCAATCTTTTCGGAAAGTAAAAACAATTCTTTTCAATTATATTTTAAATTTTGTAATTTTAGTTATTTTTATGACGGTTTAATACCGATTAAATTTTTTAAATTTTAAACTTCTTTTTTATGGGTTTAACTATCGATCAAGTGTTTAAAACATTGCTTACATAAACCCTTTAAACCACACTTAAAATTGATAAGAACAAGTCTTAACTAACTTACAGAAATTTGCAGAAGGGTAAATTGGCCAGTGCCTGGGAGAGGCCGGTTGAATTGAATTACAAATTAACCTTTTAATTTCTAACTCGATCCAAGAAACCACAAATGCAAAGCCACAAGGTGATAACTGATAAGACAATTCAAGCACCGGACACATGAATATAATAAGATCTAGTTAATTTGTACTGGTCTCAAACTCAAAACGATTTTTTTAAAATTCTGTATTATTTTAAATAAAAAATTAATGACATATATAGTCCAATTAAATACATACAATTAGGGTTAGATATGTACAGGAAAAAACGTTAGGTATGTACAGGTGTGAGGGGGAGTGCATGACTTAAAAATACATTTCCATAGTTAAGATCCTTTTAGAATACCTCGTGGCAACAAAAAAAATGTACAAGTTTAAGGCACAGCATAGCATAGGCTCTTTGTGTCAAATCTTTTGTTTTAGTTATAATTTTCTTATAATATTTTATTAAATTTTATCTGAATATTTATAAATATATAAATAAGATTTGATATAATAACATTAACTTGAAATTAAAAAAAAATCACTTTCAATTGGAGAGAGAGAGAATGAGAGGACGGCTCTGGACTCCCTGACACATTAATCAACTACCTCTTATCATTAAGCACTTTTTAATTAAATACCCTCATTATTAAAGTTTTTAAATTATCACATTACTAAAGGTTGGTGGAGGCTCTTGGACTTATGTTTGATAGTTGGCGTATGTGTTGTGCTCGCTTGTAGTGGTACGACCATTTCTCATTGGCTCAACCGGCTCCGGACGTCTTTTGGTTGGTAAGCAATCAAGCAAATGTCTAGTCATTATTTTTTTAAGGTTCTTTAAAAAATTATAATTTTGTATTTTGTATTTTTATTGAAATAATAATAATATTAAACTATGCGAAGAGGGTATTAAATGGTGTGGGGGTTAGGAGGTTGTTTTCATTTTTCTGACATTACCATCTACCAAGCCTATGTTAAATAATAATTTCTGTAATCACTCACTACCTATAATTTTTATTATCTATATTAAAAAAATTATCACAGATAAGGATACTTTACTTTATTTCTTTAATTTATAAGATAAAACATAATTTAATTTATGATGATAATCACTTAGGTTTAATCTTTTCTTAATTTTTAAAACTAATTAATGCAAATAAATAGGAGAATTCGAAGAATTTAAAGTTTAAATGAAAAATATATTGTTAAATAAAAATTTATTTATTTATTTTGATTTATAAGAATTTATTAATTTATAAAAATAACTAATTAATTAATAACTTGATTACTTTTTAATAACAAGATCGAATCTAAATATTAAAAATTGAATTGAAAAGTTTGATAATTTTACGGTTAAATGGTTTGCACTAATTTTGTTTTATATTTTGAGTTTTATTAATTTAAAATTTTATTTATTTTTAATAATATTACTTAAAAACTACTTATATTCATAATTACGTAATATTAAGATTTTTATTTTAAAATATGATGTTGTATTAAAATTATAGATAGTTAAAAATTAATAAATTGTTAATTAAAGATTTGATTAAATTGTATCTAGAGGATAATGGGTAAAAAAGTGAGAGAGATTGAAGAGGCAGAGGGGAGAAGGACAAGGCAGTGAATGTTTCAGAAGAGGAACAAAGAGAGAGTTGAAAGTGGCGTTTCACCGAAGTCTCCAAAAAGCCCAAAAGCCTGCAGAGACTGACTGCCTCTGTTAGACCAATCGAATTTACCCTTTTTAGACCCTTTTCAAGACAAACCAGCTCTGCCCTTCCACACTCTGTCCTCTGCTTTTTCCTCTTTATTACTACTTAGTTATTAGTACTACTCTCTAAGACACCCAAGAACCAGACAGCTTTTTTCTTTCTTTTTTTTCTTTTTTTTTTCTTGGGTTTTCCTCTAAGTTAAGGTATGTGTTTGTTGTTGGGCTCAACTGGGTTGCACTGTTCTCCTGTAATGGCTGTTGTTGTTGTTCTTGATCATGGGAACATGTTTTTGTCGTGGAATGACCGAGCAGCCCTTGGACACCACGAGCTACCCTCTTCCTGTGCCTCGCTAAATCGAAGGTCTTTTTGGAGCATTCATCGATAGGCAGTACAAACAACAAATGCAGTAGGTGTGCTCAAAAGGCAGACAGGATGGAGCCAGGCAAACCATTATACATAGCTCTTATCTATTACTCTCTCAGAACAAAAAAAAAAAAAAAAAGGAGGAAATACAAGAAGAAGAAGAAGAAGAAGAAAGTAGAGACCAACCAACCACACCCCTTTTGATTTCTGTTTTTTTTTAGGTTTTATTTCTGGGTTTTCATTAATGGAGGACAAGGAGGAACGCACAAGTCGTCGTCGTCGTCGATCATGGGTACGCTTTTAATTGCATCGAAATGCAGAGCCAAAGATGATAAAGGAATGATGGATTTTCCACACTTATGTATGAAAAATATGTTGCTACTTGTACCCATCTCGGTTTTTACCTTTGTTAGCTTGAACGGTCAATGACCGGCGATTGATGTACGTTTCCTCTCAATTTTCCATGCTTCCATTTTGTTTCGTGAAAAAAATTATAATGATATTGCTTTTCTACGTCTCCCAATGTGATCTGTGTTTTTTTCTTCATTATTTGTTTTGTCTGTATTCGTTGTTGTGTTCGTTTGCTCATTTGTTGTTGAATGTTTAGCTGCCAGAGAATCATATGTTTGTTGAGTAGTTTTCATTTGTTTGCTGTTCCAAGGAAGTAATGATTCCTGGGGTTTTGTTGGGATCTGACCAATTGTTGTGTGTGTGTGATTGTAAATGAGAGGTTGGGGTATGGTTAGTGTACCATTTTCATTTTGTGTGGTCCATATATGTTTCCAATTGAATGGCCTCTTGCTTTCAGTTGTATGTCTGGTTGGGTTAGCTTAGGAGGCAGATTGATTTTGCCTGAATGTGGATTTTATGTTGTCGGTGGATGATTAACTGGTCTATTCTTAATTTTCTCGTCACTATCCTATTAATTTGGAACTTAAGTTTGGTAAGAACTATCCTTAAGAATGATAATTGAAGCATTTATAATGAAACATTGAAATGTTCAACCAACGTTTGCTCCAGATACTCTTTGCTTTGCTTACTGTCACGTTTGGCATAATGATACGAGAAGAACCACCTGTAGGAAAAGTCACTCCTTTAACATGCTCCAATGTTAAGCATGCACGTTTATGAATTCGGGCAGTGATCAGAATCGATGAGTCTCCGTTTGCTGTTAATTGGAGCTGATAGAATCAACACTTAAATCTGTGATCCATATTTTCTTGCTGCAAGCTTTGCCATTTAAGATTATGTCACCCTTGTTGTCCAAGTACCGAGTGCCCAGGATGTGCTGATAATTAGGACTTTTCATACATAACGCATTCTGTATTCAGTTTGTGTTATTTTTTGTACATACTTGCGAGATAGTTGCCCTTTTTCACTGCATAAAACCATGCACCTTAGCCCTGTTGTTTTTGTGACTATGTTCTGTGTAACTTAGAATGGTGAGAGATATTTACTGGTTTTGCCATTTTGGATCGTGATACATTTAGCTTCATGCTTTTAGACAAATATGTTCTTAGGTAACAAATAAGGATTTACTGTTGCTATCCCTTAGGAATCCTTTTTCCCTACATTGGGCCTAAGGTGGCAAAATTTGTGATTTAACTGGGTCCGAGGAGTTTGATGTTAAATTTCGTATGGTTTGAATCCATCCATCTGGATTGTGTGACCACTTTATTTTAGTTTATGTTGATTCTACATTAAATCAACTGCTACTCAATGAAAGTCGGAATAAGTTTGTTGATTGCTCATTTTCTGGAAACGTCATATTCTTCTTAACTGAATGGTTGAGATTCCCCGTTTGCATCATCCATAATTGACGTGAAAGTTATTTATCTCTAGAACTGTTTTTCATCTTATCCTACTGGAAATAGCAGATGAACAAACCCTATTCTGCAAGTTTCACAGTAACACAATAAGAATCATGGATCAAATACTTGTAATTCTTGTACACCAACTGGGAATTGCTCCCAAATTGCACAATGTTTTACCTATGTGTTTCCTACATTATCACTCTAATTAACACCTAGCTCTTATTATTTTGGTTTCTTTGTAAATCCAAGATTGCTCAGCTGACTTACTCCTAATAATCACTCATGAAAGTTTAATGCTATTGTTGAACATGTCTGATAGTAAAGATGCCGGGTGTCACTGTGATGGCTAAACCCTCTGGAATTTCGAGGAAATGTTTGTTTAAACACATATTCAAAACAAAACGATTAGCACTCATATGACATCAAGTACTTGGTTTGCATCCCTGGCATAATTTTATTCAGATGTTATGTCCCTTCTGTTTTCCATTGTCTGTGATATCTCATCTCTAGCAGTGATTCCTAACAAAAGATTATTCTGTTTCGAACATCTTGGAGCATTTTGCTTGAGAAAATTGTTAATCTCAATGTGATATCTAGATTTTCCCTGCATGATCTTGAATCTGCAATTTGTTGCAGAATCCGACAAACAAACATGTTTTAGCCAGCAGTTGATAATGGTTGTCTTTGCAAAGGGTTTACCATGTCTGTTTGCCTGCTCCTCTTGCTTGACGTAGTATTATTAAATGGGATAATGTTTTCTGTTCATGAAACAGTGGAGATGTTGCCTAGGACATGCATGTCCTCCAAAGAAGACGGCAGGAAGTTTAAGATAAGAAGTGGGGCTTCTTGCATCTGTCGGGCTTCGATGTTAGAGTGTTGGAATTGCAGTAATAACCTTTTGGAACTAACCTAGTAGGTGTATTATTTATACAGGAGGGCGTTGATTTCTTTGTTCTGTTTCACAGAAATGGAGAGGTGAAAGAGAAAATGGTTGTGGACCCATCTGATACGAATCAGACAACAGTTTGATGGTGGAAGCAAATAGCAAAAGCATGCTGGCATCCATGATTTTTCCATTTTATGATCATCTTCTTCTTATCCTTCACACACCCCACTTGGTTGCTCGATCTTTTGACTTTGAACTCAGACAATGATTTTGGAAACTTAGAATTAACAGTTTTCTATTCATTAGGAATCATAAATTAGGCTTGTTTTTACCTTTTGAACTTTTTTCAAGCCTCAAGGTAGTAATGGCGGGCACTACAAACTAACTTTAGTAATGGCGGGCACTACAAACTAATTTTGCGAGTTTCGTTCTGTTCCGGCCAAAAAATGGTACCGGAATGGGTATAAAGATACCGGGGATGAATTTCGATCGGTACCAACCAATTCTGACGGTACCGGTTGATATTGGCCGGTATTTAAAATACCAGTCAAATATCGGCCGGTACCGAAATTTTTAAAAAGTTGGGTAAAATTTTTAAAAATTTTCAAAATTTCTCTCCATTATTCCTACTTCTCTTTCCTCCTTTTTTTTAGTTTTTAAAATAATAATAAATATTTTATTACTAATAATAGTTATAAATTAAATAAAACTTTAAAATAAATTATTTTTATTTTTATTATCAATAAATTATTTTTATTTTTATTACTAATAAATTATTTTTATTTAAATTTATTTTAACATTTTACATAATATTTATTATTATTTTAAAAACTTTGAAAAAAAAAGGAGGGGAAGGAGAGATAGGAGGGTGATAAGGAAATTTTGAATTTTTTTTTTAAATTTTGTAAAAAAATCCCCCAATTTTTTAAAATTTTTGGTACTAGCTGATATTTGACCGGTATTTTGAATATCAGCTGATACGGCCAAAATTGGTCGGTATCGATCGGTATTTTTTACCGGTGTTACCTACACCCGTACCAGTATTGGTTTCTAGCCGGTGCGGTACGAAATTCACAATACTGGGTATATACCTTTCGAAAACAACCTTTATATTCGTTAAGGGTAAGATTACGTACTACTAAATCTTCACAGACTTCGCACTTCAACGGGACTTATATTAGATGTTGATATTGTTATTGTTATTATTACACCTCTTTTTAATTTAAAAAACTTTACACAAATTCTATAATGTTTAAAATTTTAAAAAAACCTTCAATTTTGAAATTATCTTACCTAAGATTT
>JANZLD010000002.1:6064300-6075682 GCA_026413575.1 Erythroxylum carthagenense | reverse complement strand
AAAATGTAGCCAACAAACCAAAGTTTCAGTGGGCACAAACCTTGCCTCAATTGCATAACCACACAATGAGTTATGCTCAAATCAGTATGGTAGGTAAAACTCACAATTTCCAGCTTTACTTCTCTATTCACTTCCTTTCATGCCAATGCAAATTCTACTACCATAAGCACCTCAATTAGACACAAAATCAGTCCCTACATCATGCCTACATTCACTTAGACTTAAAACACAAATATGAGCAGCTCAAGTTAAACACATACACAATCATCTCATCATGCTAGCTTCAATTTGTACTATAACCATAACATAGAACATAGAACACAATACTTACTTGATTTAGCCACTAAGTCTCCAAGTTCTCCAAGAAAATTTCTAAGGCTTAAGTTTCACCCATCACCATCGATCATCATACAAGGGTGGTAGAGAAAGATTTATATGGAGAGCAAGGAGAACAAGATGGAAGAACTAAAAAGAGATGGAAGCTATGCTCCAATTGAAGGAAATAACCACACATAAGCAAGGAGAAGAGAGAGCCACGAAGAAGCATCACAATCACCCAAAAACAAACTCCAAGTTGCTTTAGAAGAGGGTGTGTCGTGAATGAGAGCATGAGAGGGTGTAATTCAAAGTAACTTAAGGGTTAAGGTAATTAAATACATGGCCATAAGTATGCCACTTGTCAAGCTCTCATAAATCCTTCTCCATTAATCCATTTCAAGCCCAATTTCCAATCCCAAAATAATATATTCAATATTACAGTGCCATTGGATAGCAATTTTTGCTACCGACAATCAACCGGTTCGCCACTTGGCTATTTTTTTCCGGTCCAGGAATTTTCTCCGGAAAATTCCAGAAAAATTCCTATAATTCCCATAAAATGTAAAACACACAAAAACTCAGTCCGATAAATTTTTCAAAGACAATTTCCACATTAATCACAATAAAATACCGTTAAGGCCCAATTACCGGGAATTATCATGAATGCATATACAGTAATTCCATGTGCACAATTGATACTGTGTATCAATCCTATGATACATGAACAGTACTAATTATTCCCTATCAACCCCATCCTATGACAAATTTCCTATTTTACCCTTCCAGTAAGGGTTGGGATGTTACAATGGTGGTCTCTGTCGGAGTCGAAGCCCACCTCGAAAGTTATAAGATTATGGCTCCTTCTTTTAATTTTTATGGATTTAAAAATAATTCAATGAAATTGTGGTAGAGCTACGAAGAGGGGTTTTTTGACTCATGTAAAAGAATTATTTTGACTTCATCGTTCGAAAATTTTGATTATTATGGAGCTTCAAATTTCGGATGAAAGAGTGAATAGGGTGGTAAAGAAGGTAGGTTTTTTTGACTTCTTCCTTTCTCATTTGGTTGGTTTTTCTAGTGGTGTTTGGTTGTTTTGGAATAAGAATGTTTGTGATATACGTTTGCTACGTATGGATACTCAGTTTATTCATTGTTTAGTTGATGTTCAGGGAAGTAGTTGTTGGTTTCTTGTTGTAGTGTATGCTAGTCCTATTCGTAGTAGGTGAGATTTTTTGGGTCTCAGATGTATGATATTGCAGATTCTGTAGATGAGCCTTGGTTGTTATTTGGTGATTTTAATGTCATTGTGTATGTCCATGAGAAAAAGGGGGTGATTTACCATATGTCGCTAACTGTAGTAGGTTTTTAAGGCATTGGAACTATTGCTCCCTTATGGATTTGGATTGTGTGGGTTGTCATTTTACTTGGACACGCTCAATTGCTAGAATTGGTATTATACAATCACGTTTAGATGGGGCTTTGTGTAATGATAATTGGCAGCTGAGATTTCTTGAAGCTTCTATTATGTCTTTATCTTGGCTTATTTTTGATCATTTTCCTTTGTTATTGTCTTTGAGAGGTTTCTCTTCCTTTCCTTTGGAGAGGTCGTTCTGGTTTGAGGCTATTTGGACTTTATAAGAGGATTTTAAGCAAATTGTTTCATCGATATGGTTTGAGCCTCATGATTCTATTTCTGGTACTCTTTTGACTGTTCATGAACAAGCTGTACGTTGGAATAAGGAGGTTTTCAATAATATTTTTCAGAATAAGAGAGTTTCACTAAAGAGAATAAACGGTGTTCAGTTGGCTATTTAGAATCATCCTTTTTCTTCTCTATTGTTGCTTGAAGAACATTTGTTATGCCAATATGATTTGTGCTTGAAACAGGAAGAGCCACTTTGGTTTTAGAAGTCTCATACTGCCTGGATCAAGGATGGTGATCGATGTACTAATTACTATCATTCGATTACTAGAGTTCGTCGGAGACAGAATAAAATTGAATGTTTGAAGAATGATGCTGGGGAGTGAGTGTCGGATCCAAATTTATTGAAGGATATGGCAGTGGGGTTCTATGAGAAGTTGTTCTCGAATGATGGAGTTTTTAATACTGTGAGTTTGGAGGGTTTGAATTTTCCTTGGTTATCTCCTATTACTCGGGAAGAAGTCTGGCTGACTGTTTCGCGTATGGATTCTTATAAGGCCCTTAGGCTGGATGGTTTTCAACCTATATTTTTAAAAAAGTATTAGGAATTAGTTGGTGAAGAGGTCCAGTTTATGTTGCAGACTTTTCATTCTGGTGTGATGGATGCTCAGGTTATTAAGGGTTTTATAATGCTTATTCCTAAGATTCATGCTCCAGAATCGATTTCTTAGTTTCGGCCTATTACACTTTGCAATGTGATGTATAAAGTGGTAATGAAGGTTTTGTCGAATCGTTTGAAACCTTTTATTGATAGTTTGGTTAGCCCCTTCCATAATAGTTTTATTCCTAGTCATACCACTACTGATAATATTATTATTACTTAGGAGCTACTATATTCTTTTCGACACTCTAAAAGTAAAGTGGGTCATTTTGCTTTGAAAGTTGATTTGGAGAAGGCCTATGATAGGGTCAATTGGGACTATCTGTGGTTTGTGTTACAGGTCTTTGGTTTTCCTTCTTAGTGGATTAATCTGATTTTAAATGCTCTTTCTCAGTTTTTATTGGCTATTCTACGGAACGACAGCTCCTCTGCGTCATTCTCTGTGACTCGAGGGCTTCGTTAGGGAGATCCAATCTCTCCTTATTTATTTGTTCTTTGTATGGAAGGTTTGACTATGCTTATTTAGAGAGTACTAATGAGTAAAAAATGTATAACGGTTAGGGCATCTAAAGGTGGGCTAGGTATTAGTCATTTACTTTTTGCTGATGATTTACTGATTTTTGGTAAGACTTCAACTAAGCAGGCTAAAGTGGTCTGTAAGGTGTTGGATGTGTTCTGTATGGCGAGTGGGCAGCGGGTTAATCTTTCTAAGTTAAGAATTTATTTTTCAAATTCTGTTTCTTGAGTTCGGAAGTCCCGGTTACAACAGTTGCTAGGAGTAGCAGTTACTTCGAACTTGGGCAAGTATTTGGGTGTTTCGTTATTGCATGGTTGTACTTCAATTGCTCACTATAAGCATATTATGAGTTCGGTAGAGACTAGGCTGGTTAATTGGTGTTCTAACTTTCTGAGTCCCACTAAGAAGGAAGTGCTTATTAAGTCTTCTATTTCTTCGCTACCAATTTACACGATGCAAACGGTTTTGTTACCTTCCTCTATTTGTGGTAATTTAGATCGTTTGGCTTGTGATTTTTATTGGGGCTCCTCACAGAGTAGGCGTAAGATACATTTGGTTGGTTAGAATTGGCTTATTCGGCCAAAGAATTATGGTGGTCTTGCTTTAAAAAGTTCTAGATTGATGAATATTGCTTTGTTAGGTAAGTTGGGATGGAAGTTATTTTTGAATGATTCTGCTTTGTGGTGGAGGTGTTACGTCAGAAATATTGTAATGATAAGTCTATTCCCTTTTTTGCTAAGAGTTTGACTTCCAATTTATGGAAGGGGGTAGTTAAAAGTTTTAATTTGTTGTTTCCTCTTTCGAGTTGGAGGGTTGGGGATGGTTCTCAGATTAGTCTTTGGTTTGATAATTTGTGTTCGGAGGGTCCTTTAATGGATCATATGAATGGTTTAACAGTAGGGGAAGAACATTTTTAGGTAGCACATATAATTAATGGTGGTTTTTAGGATTTTTCGGGCTTACGTTCTGCAATTTCAAATCATCTCAGGGCGATTATTCAGGCAATTCCTTTGCCTTTATTTACCTCGATGCAGGATACTATGCTTTGGAGTTTTTCTTCAAATAGTATATATTTGGTTCGAGCAGCTTATAAAACACTTCTTTCGAAAGAGGTGTCTAATGTTTCTGTTTCGTTTATTTTTTCTTAGTTGTGGAAGGTGACTGGTCCACCAAAATTAAAAAAGTTTATGTGATTACTTAGGCATTCATGTCTTTTGACAAATTCTTTACGGTTTTCACGAGATTTGGCTACTTCTAATTTGTGTAAAGTGTGCTCTTTATATGCTGAGTCTCATTTGCATTTGTTGCATGATTGTAATCGTGCAGTTGCATAGTGGCAGCAGTGGGATGTTTTTGATGATTTTTTTATTGCAGCAGATTTAGTTGATTGACTAGCTTTGAATCTACGTGCTCGTGTTGTAGGTCCTTTTAGTTTTGACCGGGCATTGGCATGTATTTGGTAGTTGTGGAAGGCTAGGAACTTATGAGTCTTTCAAAAGGAGTTTCTTTCCTTAGTAAATTTAAATGGTTGTATCTTTAAAGTTACAATGGATGTGTCCTTAACTTCTGTTTCCAAACCAAAGCTTCAAGGTGTGAGGCGTTGGATTGGATGAACTGCACCGCCTACTGGTTGGGTGAAGTTGAATTGTAACGGCATTTATATTGTTAATCCTGGGCTGACTAGTGGTAGAGGGTTGTTGCATGATTCATTTGGTCGTTGGCTAGGGGTATTTGTTTCGAATTGGTGTTTCAACTATCTTGGTGGAGGAGTTATGGTTCATTCGAGATGGTTTGATTTTTGCATGGGATCACGGTTTTCGACAAGTTGTGGTAGAATCTGATAGTATGAAGGCAGTGAGGATGGTGACTTATGTTGTTATTTCTTCACATCTCTTATTTGTTTTAGTTGTGAATATTCAGGCTTTACTTGCTAGGTATTGAATTTGTTCTATTACGCATGTATTTCATGAAAGTAATTTTGCGACAGATTGTCTGGCTAAACTGGGTCATGGCATTTCTTCCACTTTTCAAGTTTGGGACGATATTCTTGAAGCTCTCTCCTTGATTATATGAGTTGATGCTTATAGTGTTTCTTTATGAGATAGTTTTGATTTTTTCTTATTTGTAACCCAAAAAAATATTAAGTAATTTGTTAGTTAGCATAAGAAAAAAAGGAAAGAGTAAGGAATAAAAAAATTTTATAATTAAATAAAGGGTATTTTAATATCAAATTTTAGTAGAAATGTCAATGGGCTGAACTAGGTCAGGTCAGAAGGCTCTTAGGTTGGATGCCCGTGAGTCGGCCCAGCCTATCCTTACTTTTTTAAAGAAAAATTTACAAAAACAACATTGTTTTTTGGTTCCAGTCCAGTTATAGGTCGGATCAAGCTACCCCATGCTCATCACAACCTCAACTCCTAGCCCGACCAAGTCGATCTATTTTGACCCATAAATCAACCAACTCAAACTAAAATCGGACCAAAATTTACATCCTAATTTTTGCGCCTCAATTCCTCACCATATTCGTCAATAAATATTAATCGTCTGGCGATTGAATGACATGGCTGTGTAATCCAATGCCACCTGGCAAACCGAGAGTAAGTTTTATGTATATACTCTTGGGAGTATAATTATTTAGCTACAGGCGTCCACGTGAGACAACGCGTATAAGTACGCGCTCAACCTGGGTTCGTCCGGCCTCTCACTCTCTCTCTCTCTCTACTTCACCATCTGAAGAAAATTACACACACAAAAAAACACCAAGCGCACATTTTCTCCGATCACTCTCTCTCTCTATATATATACGTGTTTGTTATGTGTATTTACGCCTTAAATATCTTCCCCTCTCGACCCGGTCTTCCACACTACTACTATTCGCATTCTCCGTTCTTCTCCCTCTTTAACTCTCGATTTCTTCTTCTTCTTCTCTTCTTCTGATTATTAGGGTTTGATTTGCGGACATGAAGCTGCAAGATGAAACTCTGCTGGGAGATTTTGACCGAGACGTTGAGGTATCGGTGGAGGATGAGGTGGTTGCGTCGTCGATCGCCGTAGGGTATCCTCTCCAGAGGAATCTTGTTGTCGTCGGTTACGCTCTTACCTCCAAGAAGATTAAAAGCTTCTTGCAGCCCAAGCTTGAAGGTTTAGCTAGGTATTAATCTCTCTCTCTACTGTAATCCTCTCCGGACATTCCTGATTTCTCACGATTTTTTTTTTTTTGGGTTGTTTTGATTGTAATTTTCTTTGGCAACTATGATTTAGGACAATACGTTTCTTTCGACATCGTTTTAATCCATGTCTTGTGCGTTCCTCTCTTTAATGTAGAGGACACGAATATTCTTTGGCCTTTTAGAGGTCGCTTTCGTTTAGTTGTCCAGAAAGTGATCTTTATAAAAAAAAAAAAAAATACATCTGATTGAATCTTAATTGAAACTATGGTTACTTATTCTCTATAGACATCTTACCCCCGACGTGTAAAAGGACTTGTTCGCTCAAACGTTGTTGATTGGATTGCTTTGTTACATCTGCCCCTGGATTTAGGGACCATGCAATGGTTGTTTTTTCGTCTAGAAATAATTTGGGAGTTCGGTAGTAACTATTTTACTTAACTGGGTATACTCCATTTCATAGTGTTCCTGTACCCACTGGCCATACTCGACTGTGTGATTTAACAGTAAGCCCCAACACATGTATTGGCTTCTTTCCTATTTCATTACTCTTTGTTGCTTTGATTAGTTTAATAGTTAGGTTGATCAAACTTACTGGCTCTTTTGGTAATATAATCTATGCCTCCGTAATTCATTTGTCAGTGGTTGCAGTTATTCCTAATTGTTTGCTGTGGTGCAGGAACAAAGGGATATTATTTGTAGCCATTGATGTAAAAAGGCCACTTTCAGCTCAAGGCCCTTTTGACATTGTATTGCATAAGGTTAGAATTTCCTTCTGTATTCAACTTCCTCTATGAATAAGTTGGTTATCATTTGATTACGATATTCATATTATTTTTCATGTGCTTGTGCTGGAAAGAGGAAGCTTATGGATCAATTATTACACATGCATGATTAACTACGCCCTTTGCATCTATGCTAGGAAATTTGACACATTTTTAATTTCTCATTTTCTCTTCTCCAATACAGCTAATTGGATGTGAGTGGCGGCAGATTCTTGAGGTAATTTTTGCTATGTAAATTTCTGATGAACATCCATAACGTTGTATTTGCTTGATTGCTTGCATGCTCATATGGTGTCTTCCACGAAGATACAGGATCAAATATAACCGACTTTTGAATGCTTGAATCTTATTTATGTTTGACACAACTTGCAGAATTCCTTGCTCTTTCCCCCATCATGAATCATGACTTGATAGTTGAGATCGAGGCTAGAGAGTGGCGATTATTCTACTTCATGGCCATCTAGCTGATTTCTTCAGGTTTCCTGAACATTGTTTGCAGAAAAACATTTTGTTTTACCATGTTGACCCTTTATGTCAGTTGAATATAGATTGACTCGTAGGCTACCTTTACCAACCAGTTGAAAATTCAAAACATTAAATTCACTTCACTCTTACTATCCAGAATTTCTTAAACCTGCTTATTGCTTTACCGGTGTGATCAGGTTTTTGAACTATTATCATCGAATTGTCCTTGTTGAATTCACTAGACAGAGTTGCTATGATTGTAGTTGCAAAAATTTTTGACCTCATCTATTTCTTCATTTGTCCTTCCAGTTGGAAGCACTTAAATATAATCCTTGTGGTCATGACTCATAATACTATTTCGAGAAATGCTTGTCTGATTTTATCTGGAGAGTATTATATTCTAGTGTTGTTAGCAGTGGTCCCTGCATCTCATTTCCTCTTCAAGTTTCATGCTCACTGACAAGAGCTCTCTTGGATGTGGAATCCCAAAGTGACATTTTGAATGCTAGTCTTTATTAGGAAGATATGATTTTAGAAAATAATTTCATCGTCATGGATCATTTTTTTGTAAACTATTGAGGTTATTTGAGAGTGGCTGTCTGTAAAAAGTGACCACTGCAGCTAAGTTACCTATACCATCTCAATTTTAGCCATTAGATTGTTGACATGTGCAGTAATGGTAACTAAAATATTATCCCTTTTATATTGTAAATTGTTTTGAAAATTTGCACCGATTCTTCTTCTAGCTAGTGGTGTTGGGATGTTGTTGTAATGCAATATGGACTAAATTGGAACTTCATTGTTTAATGTTAAAAAGGTAAATTTTGGTAATTGAATGTTTCTTCATGTATCAACCCCAAGATGAGTGTCTATATATCCTAGAAGAGGAGCTATTCATGACTCTTCCTGTACATTCTGTATCTATGTAGCAGATTATGTTGATACTATATAATTCCCAGTAATTAACTTGCAGATATCCAACAGGATTTTTTTTTCATTTCACTGGTTTGCGATGAAAATTCTTCAGGTCTATGATAACTTCATTTTATTTGCTTATTATTTATTCTAGGACTATAGGAGGATACATCCGGAAGTCACCGTTCTTGATCCTCCAGATGCCATACAGCATTTGCACAATCGCCAGTCCATGCTTCAGTGTGTTGCTGAGATTAGCTTGTCTGATTCTTGTGGTATATACTATTCTCTGATGATAAAATGAGGAATAATTTTATGGCCAGATGACAATAGTTACAGTTTCTTCATCCAAGCATCAAATCATTCGCACATTGTTCTCTTTGTGCTTTGAAGGTAAATAAAGTTGTGTTTACCTGATTTGTTATTATGCTGCAGGAAAAGTAGATATTCCCCGCCAATTAGTTATTAAGAAGGATGCATCATCAATCCCTGATACAGTCACCAAAGCTGGGCTAGCACTACCACTTGGTATTTTTTGGTCTCAAACTGCATCTTCCTGTATGTGTAGGAATATATAGTTCATCAGTTTCTAGAAACTGTTTTGAATGTGGAAAAATTTTAAGGGTTTTGTATGTTCACAATTGGTCATAGCACATTTCACCTATACTAATTGCTCCCATTTGTTTCAGTTGCAAAGCCGCTAGTTGCTGATGGGAGTACCAAATCACATGAGTTATCTCTTGCCTTTGATCAACGCTCTCTTCGAAAACTTGAACCTCCACTTGTCCTTCAGGAGTTTGTTAACCATGGTATGTAGTAATGAATTTGCACCAAGTTTCATGTGTACCAGAAATGTGTTATAATTCCAGAAGTGCTGTTAAATGTGTTGTAGGAGGCGTTATGTTTAAGGTTTATGTTGTTGGGGAGGCAATAAAGGTGGTCAGACGCTTCTCTTTGCCCGACGTCTGTAAGCGGGAGCTTACCAATAATGCTGGTGTTTTACATTTTCCAAGGGTTTCGTGTGCTTCAGCTTCTGCAGATGATGCTGATCTGGATCCTCACATTGCTGGTTAGTTGCATGATCAGAGTCTTTGGCCATTGCGTTGCTTCTTTATAAGCTTATTTCCACCTTTTCAACACATATCTTAGGTAACAGAAATGGTTAGATAAGCTCTGCAGCGATAGCTAATTTTAAGACTTGTCTATGACAGATGAGTATTTTCTAACGTTTCTTTTGATACAGAGCTTCCTCCAAGACCCTTACTTGAGAAACTGGCAAAGGAACTCCGTTGCCGGCTGGTAGTTTTCCTCATGTTCACTACTGATTTTTCAACAGCATGTTTATTTATATGGCAAATTGCAATAGCTAGTGTTTACTTAACATATTCTTTATTGTCTTTGATTCTATGTAGGGCCTCCGGTTGTTCAACTTAGACATCATACGTGAGCATGGGAAAGGAGATCAATATTATGTCATTGATATTAACTACTTTCCAGGCATGTAAAATTGTGATCTTGTATTTCAGTTATTTGCCTTTAAAATTTCGAATTGCTTTCAAGTTGTAATTCCTCTGAGACCCACTTTTCCCCATTTCAAAACCTCGTAGGTTTATGTTGTATCATTTTTTACAGGGCCCGATGATTGCTTCCTTTAACTTGTGTAGTTTTACTGCTGCAGGTTATGGGAAAATGCCAGAGTATGAGCATATCTTTACAGACTTTCTCTTGAGCCTGGTACACAGTCGATACAAGAAAAGGTCCTAAAGAGTGAAAGCATGCCTGAAGTGAATAAATAAGAGCACCATATCGGCAGTAGTATATGGTGGCTCATTCACCCTTTGGTCGCAATGTATAGTAATGTAGTTCCTACTAGCTGCTGGAGGTAGGTACATGCGAAATGCAGGGACCTCACCTGCAGCTCAGCTTCTGTAATTGCTTAATTGCTGGATACAGGTCTTCTAATGAAAAATCTGACACTTTCAAAGATCCTGAACACGTTGGAAGTCACTTGGTTCTTCTGGAGCATTGTGTTCCTTTGGTCACATCGACCTGTGGATTCTGCATTAAGAAGTGGAAGCACCGATGCTTCAGGAGTATCCAATAATGCCTCGTACATTTGGTGTTCTTCCAAGGTGTCATTTAGATCAACCACTTGAATTTGGGTCATATACACAATCTTATATGGTCTGTACAGATATTTCTTGTTGGTTCTATCTTCCTAACCTTGTATTGAGCAGCAGTAGAATAAAACCATTTTAGGTATTTGTGTATATGGAGCTCCCTGCCATTGTACACTCTGCCATTTGAAGTTGATGTTTCTTTTCTGTGCAAGTTGATTTAGCTTTCCCTTGTTATACCTTAAGTCTTAAAAAACTCATTTTATGTCTCTAGAAATTTTGTTGACAATTGAGCTCTCTCAATCACACGTAGCTTTATTTCTAATAATTCGGAAAAAATTCAGTTGACACGAGCATAGATTACCCACGTTAGAAAAATAATGACTAGGATTGTTTATATAGAATTCCTGGATTTACCACAGGTATAATAATGGATTTGCACGACAAGATGAAGTGTGAACACTTCTACGGACTAAACTTTCACAAGAGGACTTGTGTCAAACATATGGTAAGCTCATTCCACCACAAGTACCTAAACTCGAACATGATTCAGTTTTTGCAAGAAGTAACGTAAACATCACAGCCCAAATGCCCCATTGACCCGGGCTAAGCATTACAAACTTCGCTAAAGGTAGAATTAACCGGACTAACTTGTGACTGGAGCTTGTCGAGCAGAAGACGACGGCGACTCCGACGCATTAGCGGCATCGACGTCATCGGCCGATGAAACGAGAGACCATTCGGGAGGCAGTTTAGGCAGCGGAGGATACACAGTAGGTTTGCGCCTAATGTCCC
>JANZLD010000002.1:6008417-6022427 GCA_026413575.1 Erythroxylum carthagenense | reverse complement strand
GATTTTCGTGATCTAAAAGAACGGCGTGTTGCATTTTGATTATTTATTAATAATATTATATAATTGTATTTTTTTTTGCATTTAGATGTTGGCCCCCGACCCTCCCTTAGAGTTGAGTCTGGCTCCGTCCTTGTATAAACAAAGGCAAATTGTACAGCTCCAATGGTGAAATATAGAAGAGATGACACCTTCGTTAGATAAGAGGTAATAGTGAAACAAAAAAGGTAAAACAAACCCAAAAGAAGTGTCTACAAATGACAGACTAGAGATTTCAATCAGAAATAGAGAAGACTTGTTTCCTTATATCTGACCTTGAGATAAAAGGACGAATAACAAACTCTATAACCAACAAAGATCATTTGTTCGAAGTAGAATTTGGGCATATTCATGTTCAGTTTGCAGTCAAGTATCCACTCAATATGTTAAGAAATGGATACGAAAGGGTAAGTGAGTTCAAATATTCTGTTTTCTAACCTTATTTTATTCTGACATTATTTTATAATAATTATATGCAGAACCAAAAAAATTAACGTAAACTACACATAATTAGTGTAAGTGGAGATTCAACACTCTCATCCCTCAATTAAAAGCTTCGAATTCGAATCTCGATAATAAAAAAAATCTATTTTGTTAGCATTTTATTCTTTACAAATTGATCTTGTGTTAGTGAGAATTATTCTAAATATAGATGGCTTAGAAATACCGATTTGATAATTAGAATTTTCTTAAGGCATCTGAATCAAACCAAAAAAAAAAAACCTAACGTAGTATTGGATGCGGAAGATGGTCGTAACGGAGTATTCTCTAATCCCGGAGGATGGATAAATGTTGGTTAATATTATTTATGGGTTCGAGGGGAGCGGAAAGCTTTGCTTCTGATGTATAAATCTTGTAAGATACGAAAACAGAACTGTCTGACACACTTTATCTTCTCTTAAAGTCACAATTCATGTCGCCACTCATCATCAGTCTTTAATCTTCTTCCTCCTCTGTCCTAACCTTCCCCGAGATGGAAAATAAAGTAAAAGAAAAGCACCAAGTTTCAGGTGTTCGTACTATTTTTACCTCCGTTTGCTCAAGTCATTGCATAAGAAAAGCGTAGAGAAGGATTTGTGTTTTACTGGAAGAAAATTCTTGACCGCCTCCAGGATATTTCCAGGTCTGGTAAGCCAGACCTCAAGCCTGAGAACAAGTCCCTGAACTTTTTCATGCTTACCCTTAAAAATATATAGGAAATAGAACTTCTTACAAGCACAACTATAAGGAAAATGTAGAATTTGATTAGTACAGAATAAAGACAGAAGCAAGTGATACAGTTTGCTTTCTACATATCCGCAGTAGCAATCAAGGACTGAATAACAAGTTGCCACACTTGCACTTCCAACACATGGGCTTATAATTGGAGATAGCATCCCCTCTGGAGTATGCAACGGAGGCAATTGCTTCAGAGAAATGAGTTCTTTGTCCTGGGGCTTCTGCCGTTACAGGAACTTGAACTGCCTCACAGTGTCCACAAGAGCCACACCTTCTCTCACACTTTGGTGGTGCTGACCCTATTGTATGAGCTCTAACTGACACCAACTTCTCCTCTTTCATTCCCACCTGTAAGAGTAAATTGTTTGACGAAGAACTTCCACAAACTGGTTTAGAAGTGAAATCAAAACGGTTATCATAGAATAAGTAATAGTCTTTCAGGAACAGCGGTTACCTACCTGGGAACTGTCTATCAGCTTGGCCAGCGATCTTCCTGCAAAAATTGGAATTCCAAAAGTTCAGTTCTGAAATATTGTTAACTTTGCTCTTCTAAGACTCCTTTGGAATTTATACATTGGGATGTACTTACCTGCAGCCACAGGGCTCACAAATGTCAAGAAAAACAGGAAGGAAATCATAACATGTCTATTTCTCTTGCAATAGATACAAATTCCAGCACTGTCCATTAAAGCAGAGTGAATCAGCAGAAAGAAGACCTGGAATTTACACGTAGAATCACAATCCTGAAAACTCTGAATTCCACCTCCTGAAATGCTAAAAGAGGAAGCCTTTTTTCACTCTTCAACTCTGATCACATGAACCTGTGTGTGTGTGGCAAAGTAGAGACGTAGCCAACCTAAAGGACAAAAGGGAAGGACCTCGACCTCGTAACATGAGCCGACGCAAAACCAATTCACTCGTCTCTGCAAAAGGAAAGCCTGTGCTAGTACTATAAAATAGCAGCAGTGGCAGCGCAGAGAAGGAAAGGAGGAGAGGAAAAGAAAGTGAACTTGAACTGCGAAACAATACAAACACAGCGACAAAGATTTATAGTTTCTTGTACAGTCTTCCTCAAGCTGGAGTTGGCTCAGATTTGAGAGAGTGTGTACTTGGGATTTGATCAGTAAGCAAATTTCAATTTGACACGCCAAGTAGCTTGCCTTTTTGTCTATTGAGAAGAGCATGAATCTATTGCTCCCAAGGAGGATACTATTTGAGGATAGGCATCTAGAATGTAGAGCATGGACTACATATTTTGCTTGAGAAGCCATACGAGGAAAGTTCTGTATCTTCTGAGTACGGTAATCAGTGTGGTTTTTATCTACAAGCCACGCAGTTTCTTGAGCAAAAGCTGCAAAACCGTTTGACTCGTGCTCTGTAATTTGCGGTATGTCCAACTTACACAGAGCCAATTTTTAATGTGGGTGTCGGTGACATATGCGTTCACGTATGTGTTTACCATATCGCAATAGTATATAAAGTAAGTTCTTCGATGGTATGGTTTCTGAATGCCAGATTGGGACCATCATGGCAATAAGTTGAATCGGTAATGTGTTACGTACACACGTACGAAATGCAATTTTGAGTACTTCTAGAACAGTTTAACAAGGAAAAACCAGCAGAAAACATGCCAACAATTCTTTGTTTCTCTGTTTTTCTTCATCTATACAATTTACATTTGAAACATTACAATGACCTTTACAAGAAATTGAGCTTCTATAGAAGAAAATTGTCGACCATGTGTTGGATAACGTCAGCCCCATCGGAATTCATACATGTACCATTTACCTGAACATAGAGGAGGGTAAAATTAGAGACTGTCATGTCTGCACTCTGTAACCCAAGATAACAGAGTACGAGCAGAGAAGTGTGTTATATCTGTTAATTACCGTTTAAAGAGAAAGCTCAGAGTCCAAGAAGAAGTACTTTACCTGAATGGTATTGTGCGATCCAAACCGTTGTGCACCTTCTTTGAAGTAAACATCAACCCTTTCCCAACTAACTTTTGTCAAACCTCTTAGCATTTCCTCTGCTAGTAATTAACACAAGATTGGCTTCAAAATCGCTAGTTTAATATTAAGAAGTCGTTGTTAGTCATTAGGAGAGACAACTGAAAACCAAACCTTCCATAGTAGTTTTGCCTCCATCAACTCTAGCATTACGAGTTCTTGCAACTGTTGATGAATCGAAATGAACAATATGAGGGTACTTGCTATCTTTTGAAAGATGACGTCTCTGGTGAATGGAGAGGGGCATTAGAAGATGCTATTATTCTCCAGAAAAAGGAGTAAAGCAATCCTCAAAGATAAACAATTACCTTTGGAAGCTCAGTACGGTGGCGCAGTGATGATGTGCTCCAACCAACAAGATCTTTAAGAGAGTTAAGTTCATCATGTAAATAAGGTAACTTTCTGATTCATTAACACCATCATCACCATTAATTCTTCAAGACATTTCTTCATGAAGTGTCGAAGGAATCTCTAACTAATAATTATCCATAATTACATAAGAAGAATGAGGATACAGTCAAAACGTACATTTGCGTATGCAACACGGCGCTTGAAGGATTCCAAAGCAGATCTACAGTGACAAAACAGAAACAGATTAACAAAGAAAGAAAGGAAAAGGGACGAATTTTATTCTCTTGTTCTCATCTGAAGAGAGTAGGTTTGGTTGTGAGGATAATAAAAGTTCGGCCAAACTAACATAAATTTGAGATCTTCAGAATCCGCAACCATCTGAAGAAGTAGAGGAGGTCTTCCATTACGGCCATCTGCTAAGAACAGATGTTTTCCAGTTCTGCCCAGAAACCCTGAAAGACGAGCAACTAGACTTTCCAGAGACCAGAAACCGCAAAATACTGGTACCTGTACCAACACGAGGATTTCAAGCTTCTTCAAAATTGAAAACACAGGCTCCGAATAGTCTGACTTCTAAGTTTCTATCGCGTGAAAGAAAATGCGAAATGCAGGGATTTTAAGAGGGGTAGAACAGAGGACCTGTTTATGCCATCTTGAACCAAGGTGTGGAGTAGCAAAAGTTATGAAATTCATAGGTTCCAGCCCAGCAATCTTCCCTGGGGATGTTTCTTCAAATTCATCATCTTTACGCTCTGCATTTCCTTGAGAAATTTCCTTTCTAGTGCCCCTCTTATAGAGCTTAGCGATCGCATATCTTGCAATCACTCCACCTAATGAATGTCCCACGAATGAGATCTTCTGGACAGATGGGTAGCTTTGACGAACCGATATGACCTGAAAGAAACTCGTTAACACCCTCCGAGTACTCCTGACGATGGAAATAACTTAGCGCTCAAGTGCCAACCAAAAATCAGTTCATAACCCACCTCTTCAGCTAATCTACATCCCATCACATCAACCCCATGTAATGTCAACATCCGAGTATTAACTTTGCTGCCTGAATTAACCATTTGACCAGTGTCACCGTGATTGAAACAGGGTAACTGAAACAGTTTCCACGTTTCTATTCCCAGAAAGCTGTAAATTGAAAGGACTCACAGTGAACAACAATGTCTCTGGGGTACTTTCTCAAAAGCTGTTTTGCGCCATATTTCCAATCCGTCGCACTGCGAGAGATCGTAGAGTAAAGATTAAAACTTTACAATAAAGCATGGAAAAGAGATGCTTATAAACAAACAAAACTAAGACTCAATGAGGCTCAGTCCCACCTGCCAATAATACCGTTAACCATGACAACCAGGTGATTAGGATTCGAGGGCTCTCCGATCCTATCGACCCTTATGTCAAAACTCCCTTCTTTTTCATTTTCCACTCTAAAGCAACCAAATTTTGGCATATACTTATTGTTCCTACTATTCTTTTTATGCCTACCATCACCGCCGCTGCTCTTCGCTGCTATGTCATTGACCCCATTAGAGTCTCTCATCGGAGTTTCCTGTAACTTCCTAGCACCCTCTCCGACAACAGCAGAGTTCATATCGGAACCAACTAACTAAGGCTGATCGGAGCAACTATGGAAATTGTTGAGTCAATGGAACTTTGGTTCATTAAGAAATGAACAGGCGGCTTAAATAGTTATGGGTCCCAGCTCGACCTCCCGTGAAAGCTGCCTGGCATGCACATAATTGTATATGTACGAAGACTGGGAGTCAGAGAAGAGGGAGGACATTTTCCAGAAATAAGACCTTTGTTTCACCTTATTTACGACCCACCCATCGTGCTTAGGAAATATAGAAGGGAGAAAAATGGAATTCAGAAAGTTAAGCAAAGAGTTGGTGAGATGGCGGTCTATATGGATTCTAGAACAGTTTTACTTTTCAAATATGTTTAAGCCACGTCAGCTTCGTCATTTCAAAGCTCTCCTCAGAGGTTGTGTTATTTTGTTGACTGGGTCTCCGTGAGATCCTGATCGTTGGATAGGTTAATTGTGGCGAACAGCAAGCGACTTAGGGTAGCCGCCAAATGCTGATGTGTAATTCTTTGACTTCTTCGCCGCCGACGGGCTTGGCTGCCTATATTATTTCAATGTTTTTGTTACTAATTATCAACATAATCTTCAAAAGTCAGACATTAACATATATTAGCCAATTTTTTTTCCTAGAATCATGTAAATTAATATTATGTAATTATTTTGTTGATTTTGTTTCTTTAATTAGAGCTATCTAAAATATTTAAATAGATATATATATATAACATTAAACATATACAAAAATACACCAAAGTTTTCGTTATTTCCTTTTTGTTATTTATATTCACATGATATCAGACCCCTTTGTAATAAAAGGAGTCAAAATTTTGTAATTTTTATTTGTTTTCACATCATTCTACTTTTATATTTTGAGTTTTTAAATCTACTCAAAAAATAGATTTTCATATACACTTTAAGTAGATTACAACAGTTCAAAATTCATTTCCATAAGCATGCCCACACACTCTCACACACCAAAAAAAGTTGTTAAACTTTGAAATCTTAATTCAAGACGTTTGGAAGAAGAAGAAGATCAAAATGATATCGTTTTGTTACAAAATGTTAGAAATTTTGTCAGACGATGTCATCTGTTATATCATCATATGCACTGTCACATCATCCAACATCTTAGACAATGTCACGTCATATTGTGCAGAATCAGCATGCATGTTAGTTGTCATATTATTAACCAACTCATTATCATCTCAGCAAATATTTACCATATCAGTTTTTCGATTTGTCCATATGTCTCCTCCTCTTTAGTTTGGTCCAAACCAATCATTTTGGTTTGATTTGGTTTAAAAAGAGTTTACCGATACTTTGACCGCCCGATTTAGCATATTTTTATTCAGTTTCTTTATAAATTAAACTAGCTCTTAAAGTTTTTTAACATTGTGAATCAAATTCTGAGGTCAAAATAAACAAATCCTATCTCTATAACAAAGTTCTCTCCTATTTTATTGTCTTCATTCACTATGGATGTCTTAAACTTTCCTAATATGTTCTCATTTCTATTCATATCATCTCTGATGATTCCAACTATGATCTTTGGGCTGATAAAATGTATAAATTTTTTAAGGGGAGACTCATTTGTTGTATTGTTACTGGAGAACTACATAAACTCACATAAAAGAAAGATGAAGACATTTATGTATTCACCGAACGATTGGTGGCATAGGATGAAATGAACTATTAAATCTTAGCATGGTTTTGAAATATATGTGTCAAAGCCATCAAACTTGACTTTTAACATTTTGACACAACCTAGGAGGTAATGAAATTTTCTGAAAAATTGTTATTATGTATTTGATGATGTCCACCAACTCCAGTTGTATAGGAGATTTCATCGCATGCAACAACATAGACAAACAATAAATAGTTATATGTCTGAATTACAAGAACTTTAGGATCAATTGGCATTTGGCAATCCTACCTGACTTGATACTTATGGTACTACGGTCTACATAAATCTGTGAGATCGTTAACGTATATGTTATTTGCTTATGACTCTCAATGATGAATTTTTTCTCATTTGCAGCTATCTTCTTCATAAAGAAACTCAACCCAATTTCAACATTATGATTAAGGAGTTCATCTTAGAGGAAAGTTGCCTTAATATGATCCGCATAAAAAAAGCTATCTCATCTACTGATGTTATTCTGGCAACACATACCTCTTTTCAAACTTCTCATAACTCAAGTAAGAAGTTGTATAAAGGATCTTGTAGCTATCGTAAAAAACTTCGACATCACATCTTTGAATATAGAAAATGACTCAAACAAAACTTTAGACAAGGTAATTCTTCTAAGTCTCTTTATCCTGCTTCTACTGCTGTTGTTGTTGTCACTGAGGGGCCAACAAAAAGCATCTCTTCCAATATCTCTTTAAAGGAACTTCATGCCCTTCTTCAACTACTTTTAACCATGACAATCGGCCTGATTCGGTCTAAGTCAATAGGCCAATCTAGGGTTGACCAAGTCACGGGTCAGGATTTCTTGGTTCAATCGAGCCACGGCTATTTAGGCTTAGCTGACCTGTGGTCATACCGAAAGCAACAAAACTACGTCATTTTTGAATTTCGAGCTTAACATCTCATGGGTCAAATCGGGCCCGACCCAACGCCATCCCTAACTACTTCAACCAAATTCTAGTACAATCCCCTCCATTGCCGTATATGTCACTTCAGGTACCTCAAGTTGTGGGTCTAACTCTTCCATTTTTGAATCATTAACAATAACATCTGTTCCACCCATTATTCACATTGCTTATAATTCTACCATAGATTTATAACATATAGGTACTATTCACACATCCAAATTACATTTACCTGAAACTTTACTTGATTATAAACTCTCATAAAACCATATTTATCTTGGACAATTATGTGAATTAGGTATTAATCTATTGAGTTATGGTTGCATTATGCAGAATCCACAAATAAACAAGACCTTTAGGAGAGGTCGTAAGGTTGGGTGACTGTTTTAGCTTACTTTGCTAAATCTTCCTTCAAAGCTTGTTATTATTGTTGTTACTTCTCATACATGACGCTCTTGCTTGGCTCATCTTTCTACCTATAGATTAAGATATTTAATCTCTAGCAATACTAAGACTAAACATTTTGATTATGTCCTTTATCAGCTATCTAAAATAATACTTTACCTTTTTCTTTTAACGATCCTATCGCTTTAGTACCTTTTAATCTAATTCATTCTGACATTTGTGGTCTTACACCTTATGAAACTATGGATGACATGAGATATTTTGTGACCTTTTTTTTATCATGTTTCTGGCTATATATGGATTTATCTAATATGACATAGATCTGAACTATTTTCCATTTACTCTCATTTTACTAATATGATTCAAACTTATTTCTCTTACAAGAATAAATTATTTCAGACTGATAATGTTATAGAATATAAAGATACGAAATTCATCAACTTCCTTAATTTAAACAAAATGGTCAGACTGTAAAGATAGACATATTCTTGACAATGTTCGAGCCTTTCTTATATCATTTTCTTGTCCTGAAACCCTTTAGGGAGAAGCAACCTTTACTACTATTTATACTGTCAATCATATTCCTTCTCCTATCATTGGTAATATCGCTCCCTCCCTATAAGTGCTTATTCAATCATGATCTTAACTATTAGTCTTTTAAAGTTTTTTTATGTGCATGCTTTGTTCTGCTATAACCTTATGAGCACACCAAACTAGAACCAAGAGCGAATTTATATTGTTTTCTAGGGTATGACATAGAGCACAAAGAATATAAATGCTAGGCTCCACTATCTCAAAGACTTTAAATCTCTCGACATGTCAATTCTTGAGAATATAATATGTTTTTCACAATATCAAAATTTTCAGTCAGTGAACCCTCGTTCAATTTTTTTTAACCCTACTATATCTTTTTTTCCTAATATTTCTTCTGTAGGTTCATCTTACCATTCTAAAAGTTTATCACAATCGACATTTGATTCTATTGTATCATCTCTGGCTGCAGATCCTCCACTTTCACCAAACAACTCTTCCTCTTCTATTCATTCACTAGAATCTACCAAGTCTCATTAACCCCCTTATCAATCCTCTTGAGTAAGTCAATCATCTATTCGTCTTAAAGACTTCCATATTTATTCCACTATTATCTCTTTATTTGAACCTCACATCTATCGCAAGGCAATTCTAAACCTTTATGGCAGTAAGTAACGAAGGAAGAATTACAAGCTCTTTTCAACACTAACACTTGGGACTTAGTTGACCTACTTGTAGATAGGTCTGTTATTGGTTGTAAATAGGTCTACAAGATTAAGACTCGAGCTAATGGATCAGTTGAAAGATACAAAGCATGGTTGGTTGTTGAGATTGTAAGCTTGATAAAGTGTCGTATAAAACAAACAAAAATAAAGTGCAAAAAATTAAAATACACAAAATATGGTATCGTTGTTCAGATATCAAAGATACCTACATCAGCGGGGCCTTGCCCAGCTTCAAAGTTTTCAATATAAACTCCAAAAAGAATACACGAAGATAAAGTCAAGTTTCTAGTATTCTAAGTAGTATTCAGACAACTCTATAGTTGTCCAGACTGTCTCGTACACAAGAGACAAACTTTCCTTTCACCACTCTCTAAACACTTCTCATGCAGATGCCTAACACACAAAAGGCAATATTTCAATCTCTTTTCCCACAAATCTAAATCACCTCATATAGATGGTGAAACTCCTAACACCCAGAAGAATGAAACCTCAAACTATAACCAATGCATACATTAACCCCTCTCCCACGTAGACGTTAACAACTCTCAGTTTATGTCTCACTCGAATTCTTCTCTTCTTCTTTTTTGTTGCTGTGACTTCTCCTTAAGTAGAGTCCTTCTTCACTTCTACATTGTATAGGAAATCCCAGAAGATAAGAACAGAGTGATCTTCTGAACAGAGGGATATTTGTCTTCAGGATCTAATAGAATTCCTTTTAGTTTAAAGTTCTAATTCTTACTAATGTAGTTTCCTTTTCGACTCAACCCAAATGACTTTAAGGTTATCAAAAAACTGCCAATCACTTGATCTGAATATTCAGATTTCTCTAGGCGCAATCATCGCAGACTTCAAAACGTAGTTACAATCTCCCCCTTTGGCATTTTTTGACAAAACACTCATTCCCAAGCCATGGCATCAGGAAACTAATTTGCTCCCCCTTTTTGTCAGAAATTTCAAAGGACGATAACATATGAGACCAAAACGTGAACCACCTTAGAATCATTAACGTTGGCTCCCCCTCAATAAAGTATCCCAAAACAAAACTGCAAAAGAGAGTATTGACATAACTCCCCCTCCAACTGAGCTTTTCTTCACAACCACAAAACTTATGATACAAGATCCAGAGAGAACAAACTCCAAGAGCTCCACGGAGGAACTTAAACCTGGCTAGACCGAAGCTCTTAGTCAGTAGATCTGCCCAATTCTTCTCTGTTGGGGTATATTTTAACACTGCCTTTCCATCTTCAACAAGATCTCGGATGAAATGATGTCTGACTTCGATATGTTTGGTTCTGGAATGAAGGACTAGATTTTTTTGAAACACTTATGGCACTTGAATTATCACAGTAAATTGTCAGAACCTCTTACGAGATACCATAGTTGACTAGCATTTGCTTCATCCATAGTAGTTGTGTACAGCAACTTCCAACAGTGATATACTCCACTTCAGACATAGATAGGGAGGCAAAATTTTGTTTCTTGTTGTAGTAGGACACTAGATTGTTCCTACGTAAAAACATCCACCTGGCGTGCTTCTTTGATCGTCTGAGTTCCCTACCATTTCTGCATCACAGAAGCTTACTAGTGAGGAGTCAGTATCTTTTATATACCAAATGCTCATGTTGATAGTTCCTTTGACATATCTGATTATCCTTTTTACTGCTTTGACATGAGACTCCATTAGGTTAGCTTGATATCTCGCACATACACCCACACTATAGCTTATGTCTAGTCTACTAGTAGTCAGATACGGAAGACTTCCAATCATGCTTCTATGCATTCTTTGATCAGCTGGGATTTCCTCATCATCTTTCGAAAGTTTCTCATTTTCTCCCTTCAGCGTTCTACATTCTTTAGTATGACTCATTCCAAATTTCTCAACCAACTTCTGAGCATATTCTTTTTGCGATAGGAAAATTCGATCGCTTTGTTGTTTGATATGTAATCTTAAGAAAAAATTTAGTTCCCCCATCATACTCATTTCGAATTCCTCCTTCATTAGATAAGCAAATTTTTTAACATCAGTAATAGAAGAGGACCCAAAAATGATGTTGTCAATGTAAATTTGAATAATAGTCAGTTCTCCATTACTTTTCTTGATGAAGAGATTTTTGTTTACACTTCCTCTGACATAGCCATGCTTGATTAAGAAGACAGAAAGTCTCTAGTACCATGCTCTTGGGGCCTATTTTAGCCCGTAAAGAGCTTTGTTCAACTTCAGCACATAGTTTGGAAAATCTGGATCACTAAATCCCTTAGGTTGCTCTACATAGACTATTTCTTTAAGATTTCCATTTAGAAAAGCACTATTGATATCCATTTGATAGAGCTTTATATCCAGGAAGGTTGTTACTGCCAAGAATAATCTTAGGAATTCAAGCCTGACAACTAGTGCAAACGTTTCTCCAAAATCAATTCCCTTTACTTATGAGTATCCCTGGGCTACCAACCTTGCCTTGTTCCTGACCACTGTCCCATTTTCATCACTTTTGTTCTTGAAAATCCTCTTAGTTCCAACGATGTTCTCTTCAGTAGGTCTGGGAACCAACTTCCATACATCCATAATTTTGAATTGTAGTAGTTCATCTTGCGTGGCTCCAACCCAGTATTCATCTAACAATGCTTCTTCAACTTTCTTCGGTTCTATCTTAGAAAGAAAACACGTATAATGAATGATATTGAAGATAGCTATACCTGTCATCAGCTTATAGTCAGGTTTAGACACCCCTCTAGTTCTTCTTTCATTTAAGTCTCCAATGATTTTGGAGATGGAATGATTTTTCGTAACATGAGCCAAAGGTTGGAGGGTATTATCTCTTGGATCTTCTTCTGATATCGTTGAACCTTCCTTTGATTCCTCAATATATGATATGTCCATTCTAGAGGCATCGACCATAAATTCATCATCTACTTTTGGTTCGTCTAGAGTTTCCAGAAACTTCACATTGTATGACTCCATGATCATGTTAGTTCTTTTGTTTAGCACCTAATAAGCTCTACTATTTGTTGTATAGCCAAGAAAGATTCCTTCATCACTTCTAGAATCAAATTTCCCTTTGTGCTCCCTGTCTTTCAAAATGAAACACTTGCACTGAAAATTTGAAAATATTTGACAGAGGGGGGTTTACCTTCCAGATTTCGTACGGAGTCATCTTTGTTTTAGGTCTTAGATGAACTCTGTTTGAAATGTAGCATGCAGTAGATATACCCTCAGCCCACAAATTCATAAGAAGTTTTTGTGATAACATCATCACTCGAGCCATATGTTGTAAGGCTTTGTTCTCTCTTTCAATAACACCATTTTGTTGAGGTGTTTTGGGAGCTGAAAATTCGTGAAATATTCCAATCTCATTGCAGAACTCTTCATACGATGAAATTCTTTACTGTGGTCACTCTTGATTCGTTTAATTGTCATCTCCTTTTCATTCATCAGCCATTTACATAGTTTTTTAAACACTCCAAATTTACATAGTTTTTTAAACACTCCAAAAGTTTATGATTTTTCCCTGAGAAACTCAACCCAGGTAAATATAGAAAAATCATCAACGCAGACAAAAGTGTAGTACTTAACTCCAACACTAGCACATTGTATAGGGGCCATTAAATCCATATGCAGAAGTTCTAAGTTCCTATAGGTTGTGATGGCATGTAGCTTTTCGTGAGTCTCTTTATTTTGTTTCCCTTGGATGCACTTAGTGCATTCTTCATTAATCTGATCTTCAAGTTTAGGCAGTCCCTGAACAGCTTCAAATCTAGGTAGATCTTTGATATTTCTGAAGTTAACATGTCCCAGTTTTTTATGCCAAATTTTGGTTGTGTTCATCATAACTGAGTTGCAGGTTGAGTCAGTGACTAATTTGTAGTAGTTATTGCCCATTCTTATGCCTCGAAAGACCATCTTTCCATTTGCATCGAGCACTCTACAGACCTTTTTATTGAAACAAACAATATAGTCATCATCACACAGTTGGCTAATGCTAATGAGGTTGTTGTCCAAGTCTTCCACAACTAGCACGTTTTTTAGCCCATTTTTCTCAATGTGCAGAGTTCCTTTTCCCACAACTTTACCTTCACCTCCATTGGCATATTTGACTATTCCTGCAACATCATGAGTGATATTCTTTAGTAGATGCTTTTGTCCGGTCATGTGCTGTGAATATCCGCTATCAAAGCACCAAGCTTCCTCTTCCTTAGTGACTTTGTATGCAATGACTGTAGAGACCATAGTTTAAATCATCATGGCCACATGCCTTTCACTTTTAACTTTCTCCAGCCATTGCATCTTCGGTCGATTTGCTAGATTCACTTTCTTTCTTGGATTCCTACTCTGTGGTTTAAATAAATTGAACATTCTGTCAAAACAATGAGGTCTGATGTGTCCTTTGACTCCACAACGGTGGCAGACCACAGATTGCTTCCATCTTCTTCTTCTTCTCTCAATCAGATTTCTTCCCCTTTTTGTATATCCAAGACCCTTGATCGCGGCTTATCGTTCAATCCTAAGATTGATCCTTGGAAACCGGTCAAAATCAATTTATACCAAGAATTGCAA
>JANZLD010000002.1:5975587-5988329 GCA_026413575.1 Erythroxylum carthagenense | reverse complement strand
TCATTCGACATGCACTCAAAAAGATTTGCAGTTGTGGCTTGAAGAAAAGTTTCATTTGAAAGTTAGTCAAGGTACAATCTCAAACACACTCAAACGATCAGCTGAGTATCTTTCGGCCAACCTAGAAAAAGGAAGGGATATCAAGCGACACAAACCAGCAAAATTTCCAAATATGGAGAAGGTTGTTTATGAGTGATTTCTCCAGTACCAAGATCGTGTGAATATGACCGGAGAGTTAATTTTGGAGAAGGCAAGAGATACAATGAAACTTCTATACCCTCAACAAGATTCTGAGCACAAAGTTTATCAAGTCATTTCGTCGTTTCGGAGAGAGTGGTCCGGTTGATATGCAAGACATGGAGAAATAATTGGAGTCTATAAGGGAAAAAATAGATAAGTTCCTTACGAAAGATTTTTTTTAATATGGATGAAACTGGTTTGTTTTACAAGTCATAAGCTGATCATTCTCTTGCTACGAAGCAACTTGAAGGAAGAAAACAAAACAAAGAAAGGCTAACAGTCGTTATTTGTTGTAATGGTGATGACTCTGAAAAAAAATCCCTTTATGGATTATTGGAAAATATGCAAAGCCGCGTTGCTTCAAAAATGTTAACATGAATAGCTTGAATTGTCACTACCGTGCCAACAAAAGAGCTTGGATGACAAGTGTGCTCTTTGATGAATATATTCGTTGGTTTGATTAAAAAAATGCATGGTAGAAGAATTTTATTTGTGGTAGATAATTGCCCAACACATCCAAGATGTATTGAAGGGTTACATAAAGTTGAGTTATTCTTCTTGCCACCCAACATGACATCAAAAATCCAACTTTGTGATGCTGGAATAATAAGAGCTTTCAAGATGCACTGTCGTAGAAGATTTTACCGTATGATTTTAGAAGGTTATGAGTTGGGACAATCTGATCCAGGTAAGATTAATGTTTTAGATGCTATCAACTTTGCAGTCTCGGCTTGGACAGTTAATGTTCAGCAAGAGACAATAGCAAATTGTTTTCGACACTGCAAAATTCGTTCAGGGGATGAAGTCTCAAGGAATTTAGATGAACCCACTTGTGAAAACGACATTCATGAACTTGAGCTCATGATTAATGATCTCAGCTATCGCAATAAAATAGATGTCAATAACCTATTGGATTAGCCAGGTAAAAATGATACATGTTCAGAAGTCCAGAGCTTAAAAATAATGTTGATGATGAAGTTGAAGACGATACAGTACCTTTAGAACCAGTTAAGCGTAAGGAATCACTTATCGTATCTAGAACTCTTTACAATTTTTTGGTGCAATTCAAGAACACAACACCAGAAATTTTAGACGCAATAAGAAAAGTTAGAGATGAGCTCCAACTAGACTTAAATTTTAAGAAAAAACAAACAATACTATAATCATATTTTACTAAATTGTCTTAGTTATATTTGTGTAAATTTATATAATTAATAATTTATGATATTAACGGGACTCTATATTTACACAGGGGTATTTTGAAAATATATTATCTTATTATTTTATCGAAATTTGTTAAACTTTCAACTAGTTCAAGTTGGGACCCGAAAAAAATATTATCTTAGAGAGTTTATTAATTTACTGAATATAAATTTAAAAAAATTCTACTTTAAAGAGGTTCTACTGAAATTATGCAACACTAAAACCTCTTTAAAAACCGAATGTAAAAGTAAATCCTGGACAAGGATGGGTATAAGGTTTATGGAACACATGCACGTAGTTGACAGGAACCGTAACTTCCTAGTATAGGTTAACGTCCTTGTCCTTTGTCCTTTTCCTGATTGTCTGACTCTTTATGATAATGTATTAGCTGACTTCCGTTCACCGGAATATAGAAAACAAAGAGATGGTTCTAGGCTAGATCCTTGAAAATTTTCAAGCCTTCTAGAGAACATTCTTTGAATTAAAACCACATTGAAATGATTACTTAACTGAAATTGTCCATCGATTTCATCGCTTTGCTGGAGAAATGATTACTTAACTGAAATTGTCCATCGATTACATAAAGCAAGAACGATGGCAGAGAGTGGGCTTTAGAGCCCCCACTGAACAACAGTTAACCTTAATACAACACTGGTCTTTTGAAGATTGGGCATCTTTGTTATGGTTTCAGGTCCAGAATCGGGTCCGTCCTTTTAACGTCTGCTTGTCCCTTCCAATCAAGACCGAGCGAGTCAAACCCGCCTAGCACAGAAATTGTGATCAGTGTTTCAAATGAATTTAACTGAGAAATGGATATAGCGTCATATTCCACCATTGTTAAGTTGAAGTAGAATGCTAACCCTTTACCTAACTTCAACTAATTCTATAAACATGTTCCTTATTATCTAAGATTTTGATACAAAACTGCAAATTGTGTTAAAAGTTTAATCATACAAGCATATCCAACTCCCTAAACCTTCTATTCCAATTCAAGCATACAAAGAGGCAATAGGGGAGGTAGGGGGTAGACCAATCTGCAAGACAAAGCAATTACTTCCATTGATGGAAAAAAAGAATATGCCAAAAATGAATTAGAAAACGGAGATTTTTCTGGGGGGAATGAGGTATAAGATTGTTTGTTGTCGTGATTCTTTGGTTTGGATAAACCCCGACAAAACATAACTGGAACATGAAGCTAAAAAGAGGAGTTTTGCAGCAGAAATCTGATTGGCTGTTTGGTGTGTTCGGTCCCGCGCTTTTCGTAGCTTTCACTTGAATATCTCAGCAACGGTTTGCCTATATAATGGGGATGTTCTCCACTTGTTGCTTCACCAATCAAGCCTCCAAGAGAAATCGAGAGTTAAAACATCAGGATCAGGTGCTCACTTTCTGCATTCTATCGACGTCGACTCGATTTTGGAACTAAAACCCATTCTTTGTTTTCATCTCATCTTTTGTGTTTGTGTTGAGCAGAGATCGGAAGCGTCCATGGAGAACCAACAACCGTATAATGGCAAAGAAAGGTCTGAGGTATGGCTTTGATTAGTGATGTCAGCTTTCGCATTTTAGAATATTTGAGTAAATGCTAACTGGGGTTTCTTTGTTGCTTTATTCTTTTCTTGAACTTCCTGGAAGTCGATTGTGCTCATTGCAGGGACATTTATCCTTTTATACAATGCTGCATTTTGGAATTTCATGACGAGTATTATTTTTCTGTGAAATGTTTGCTAGTGAATGCATTAAAATTCGCCTCTTAATCTATTTCCTCTTTCTTGTTGAGTACCAGCAACGAAATGCTTGCAGATTTAAATCAATGTCCAGACATCTGCCTAAGTCACTCATTTTAGATTCCTGGAACTCGAAGAACATATATGATTGACTATACTTGTTGAACTGTTATGAAGCTGTTGAATTAATTTTGTGGAGCAGATAATCTCTGGACTGAGTGTTAATATGTAACCAAGTTATTCTGCCCTTGACAGGTTGCCAACCAAGATATAACTGATTCAAGAGATCTTACCATCGCCAATATCTTGGCCAACCATGATTTCTCTCAAGGGTTGCATTCTTGGCACCCAAATTGCTGTGATGCCTTTGTGGTTTCATCAGATTCAGGTCCTCATGGATTTCTAGCTACTTCAGGTGGTCATTATGCTGTTGTTTCAAATAGAAAGGAATGCTGGCAGGGATTGGAACAGGATATTACAAACAGAGTTTCTACAGGATGTTCATATTCAGTTTCTGCTCAAGTTGGGGTCTCTGGGGCACTTCAAGGATCTGCTGATGTTACTGCAACTTTGAAGTTGGAGCATGATTCAACTACTAGCTATTTGTTCATTGGAAAGTAATAATAATGTTACCCCATTTAACTGCATCTCCTTTTCAAAAATATTAGATCACTTTGATGATTGATATCTTTGCAGAACTTCTGCATATAAGGAGAGATGGGAAAACTTGGAAGGCACATTCTTGTTGACAACCATACCAAATCGGGTGGTTTTTTACTTGGAAGGGCCATCTCCTGGAGTGGACCTACTGATTGGATCAGTCTATATCACCTCTTTCAATCCCAGCGAGTCGAACGTAAACATTCATCTTACCCTCTTCACCTCAATTTATAGGACTTTGTTACATGCAACCGATAATATAGCAGTTGATTTTTGACATAAGGAGCAATGGGTTGGCTATGGTACATAGTTTTGGCAATATTCATTGCATTAATTCACATTGATGGATAATGCAATCTCAAGTTTTTACTAGAAAGTTAAATTTATTATTCATTTTCTTTATAGGTTTTTGGATATATTTAAGTTACTCATTTTAGATTCATGGAACTCAAATTGGACCATGTATGATTGACCGCATTCGTTTGAATTGTATGAAGCTGTTTAACTAATTTTGTGGACCAGATAATCAGCAGACTAATTATTAATGTGTAACTAAGTTATTCTGCTCTTAGCAGGCTGCCAACCAAAATATAAGTGATTCAAGTGATTGTACAGCCCCCAATATCTTGGCAAACCATGATTTCTCTCAAGGGTTGCATTCTTGGCACCCAAATTGCTGTGAAGCCTTTGTGGTTTCATCAGATTCACGTCCTCAAGGATTTTTACCAACTTCGGGTGGTTATTATGCCGTTGTTTCAAATAGAAAGGAATGCTGGCAGGGCTTGGAACAGGATATTACAGATAGAGTTTCCCCAGGGTCTTCATATTCAGTTTCCGCAAGAGTGGGGGTCTCAGGTGCTTTTCAGGGATCTGCTGATATTATTGCAACTTTGAAGTTGGAGTATCATGATTCAGCTACCAGCTATTTGTTCGTTGGAAAGTAATGATACTATTACTTCTTTTCACTGCGTCTCCTATTTAAAAAATCAGGTGACCTTGATGATTAATATCATTGCAGAACTTCTGCATCAAAGGAGAGGTGGGAAAAATTGGAAGGCACATTCTTGTTGTCAACCATGCCGAACCGAGTGGTTTTTTACTTGGAAGGGCCATCTCCTGGAGTGGACCTACTGATTGAATCAGTTGCTATCACCTGTTTGAATCCCAGCGAGTTGAATGTATACATTCATCTTACCCTATTCTGCTTACTCCACCTCAAAATATAGGACATTGGTACATACCAGCAATAAAATATAACTGTTGATTTTTGAGTATGGGATAATGGGTTGGTAATGGCATGTTTGAAACTTTTGGCTATATTCATTACATGCGTTCCTATCCAATGGATAGTACAATCTCAAGTTTTCACTAAAATTTAAATTCATTCTTATTTTCTTTATAGGATTTTGGACATATCTGTGCATACATATGTACTTATCTCTCAAAAAGATTTTGGGTTATAGATGAAAGTGGTGGAATAACTCTTTTACTTTTGCTTTAAAAGAATACAAGCACCAGTCTTGTCTGCTCTGGAGATGATGATGAGAACATTATCCTTAACCCCAACTTTGATGATGGATTGAATAATTGGTCTGGTAGAGGTTGCAAGATTGTGTTGCATGATTCTATGGCAGAAGGGAAAATTGTTCCCCAGTCTGGAAAAGCTTTTGCTGCTGCGACAGAACGCACGCAGAGCTGGAATGGTATTCAACAGGAGATAACGGCAAAAGTGCAAAGAAAGCTTGCTTATGAGGTTACTGCTGTAGTTCGGATATATGGTAACAATGTCACAAGTGCTGATGTACGAGCCACCTTATGGGTTCAAATGCCAGATCTCCGAGAGCAATATATAGGCATTGCCAAGTTAGTTTCTTTCTCTGCTTTAAATCCATGGAGCTGTAATTTAGTACGTTAGGTTGTGCATTTTTGACAAAGTAATTAGTAAATAACTTAACCCTGAATTCATACATGGTTCCTTTCCATGTTGAACTACTATTACCCTGAATTCATACATGGTTCCTTTCCATGTTGAGCTACTAGTACCCTGAATTCATACATGGTTCCTTTCCATGTTGAGCTACTAGTCTTTTTCTTCAAGCTGAATATTTTATCCAATAGTTGTGACATATGTGATAAATGATATAATCAGCTTTGTCATGGTTATTAAGCTAATATCTATAATTACATCTGCTCTGATGATTATTAAGCTAATATCTATAATTACATCTGCTCTGATTTGCAGTGTGCAGGCAACAGATAAGGACTGGGCACAGTTACAGGGCAAATTTCTGCTAAATGGTTCCCCTAAAAGAGTGGTCGTTTATATGGAAGGCCCGCCTGGAGGCACAGATATTCTTCTCAACAGTTTAATCATAAAGCATGCAAAGAAGATTTCTCCCTCACCTCCTCCAGTTATTGAGGTTAGTCGATGAGTAATTTAAACTTAAATATCTTTGTTTTTCTGTTTTCACATTGATATTTTGATTATGGATTCTTGAATTCCAATTCTTGCAGAATGACAAATTTTTTATGTGGTTTGATAATTCATTTCACCTTCAATTTCTTTCTGATTGATTTATTTAGCTTCTATAGAAATTTGATCTATTGTTTAACTGAATTGTAATGGTTTAAAGAGCCCATTATATTGGTTTTTATTTCACAGGATCCTGCTTACGGGGTTAATATAATTCAGAATAGCAATCTCAATGATGGAACCAACGGATGGTTTCCTCTTGGTAATTGTTCTCTTAGTGTTGCAACTGGTTCGCCACATGTACTTCCTCCAGTGGCTAGGGAATCTCTTGGACCTCACGAACCTTTAAGTGGTCGCTGTATTCTTGTGACTAAACGCACTCAAACTTGGATGGGTCCTGCACAGTTGATCACGGACAAAGTCAAGCTTTTCTTGACATACCAGGTTTCAGCTTGGGTTAAGATTGGTTCTGGATCAACTGGTCCTCAAAATGTGAATGTTGCACTTGGTGTGGACAGTCAGTGGGTCAATGGAGGACAGGTTGAAATTAATGATGGCAGATGGCACGAGATTGTTGGATCCTTCAGAATTGAGAAACAACCATCCAGGGTCATGGTTTATGTCCAAGGTCCAGCTACAGGTGTTGACCTTATGCTTGCTGGACTTCAGATTTTTGCTGTTAACCGTGAAGCAAGATTCAGACATTTGAGGAGGGAGATTGACAAGGTAATGTGTGGCTGTGATTTCCGAGATTCCTGATTAACTAATTTAACTTGCTGTTATGGGTGCAAACCAAACATAAAGTAGACAGATACTTAGTAAGTACGATTACTCTAACAAGACAACAAAACATATTATTCTTTTATAACTTGATTCAGCTTAATAGATAGCTTGCAGAGTGTATGGTCACTCAAGCATAAGTATGAGAAAGAAAATGTTCTGCCCCCATATCGATAGGCTGCATGCAAGTTCCAAAAATTATTGAAATGGTTTCTGTATGCACATGCTGCGACCTGATCATGATTATTTTAGAAAATCTCTGATTGCTATTCTCCTGTGGCTGCTGCTCTGTCTTTTGATATCTTAGTTTCATGCATTGTAAAACTGAACGCCAGGACAATCTGGCACTACTATTATCAGAGCTGTTGCTATAATTGTTTCACTGGAATATAACTGATCTATTAGTCCCTAAAGATGTATCATTTGAATTTCTTGCAATAATTGTTTATTATGTTCCGTAATTTCACTAAATTAATTTAATGAATTCTGTTGTTGTCTATTCTGCTGTTGTATTCTGCGATTCTAGATCCGTAAGCGTGATGTTACATTGAAATTCAATGGAGTGGACAATGGTGGTTTGTTTGGCACCTTGGTAAGTATAAGACAAATACAAAACACATTCCCCTTCGGATCATGCATTAACAGGACAAACATAGACAATGAAGATTTTGTTGGTTTCTTTCTCAAACATTTCAATTGGGCTGTGTTTGGAAATGAGCTGAAGTGGTATTGGACAGAGCCACAACAGGGAAATTTAAACTACAAAGATGCTGATGATATGTTGGATTTGTGCAAGAAAAATAACATACAGACCCGAGGTCACTGTATCTTTTGGGATGTGGATGGTGCAGTACAATCATGGATCAAAGCTTTGAACAAAAATGACTTGATGACTGCTGTTAAGAATCGTCTAACAGGACTTCTCACACGCTATAAGGGAAAATTCATGCATTATGATGTTAACAATGAGATGATGCATGGATCATTTTATCCTGATCGACTGGGAAAAGATATCAGACCGTATATGTTCAAGACTGCAAACCAATTGGATCCATCTGCCGTTCTGTTTGTGAATGATTATCACGTAGAGGATGGAAGTGACCCTAGATCATCTCCAGAAAAGTACATTGATCACATCCTTGATTTGCAAGAGCAAGGTGCACCTGTTGGAGGAATTGGAATTCAAGGACATATAGATAGTCCTGTTGGCCCTATAGTATCTTCTGCTCTGGATAAACTGGGAATTCTTGGTCTTCCAATCTGGTTTACAGAGCTTGATGTGTCCTCCATCAATGAGTACATTAGAGCAGATGACTTGGAAGTTATGCTACGAGAAGCTTATGCTCATCCAGCGGTAGAGGGAATTATGCTTTGGGGATTTTGGGAGCTATTCATGAGTCGAGAAAATTCACATCTGGTCAATGCAGAAGGTGAACTCAATGAAGCTGGTAGAAGGTACCTTGATCTTAAAAGTGAGTGGCTGACTCATTGTCACGGACATCTTGATGACCAAGGACAATACACATTCAGAGGTTTTCATGGCACCTACACTCTAGCAATTTTCATTGCTTCCAAAAAGGTTACAAAAACATTTGTTGTTGAAAAGGGTGACTCTCCTCTTGAGATCTCCATAGATGTCTGAGTTCCCAAACTCGTTTGCTCCTTCATTAATAAAGAGACACTCATGGTCTCCTTCGTGTTCATATCTCCTTTTAAAAACATAACAAAAACAGGTGCTTTTGGCACAACATTCACAGATATCCCTACACATGTAATACTTGTGATTCCACACTGTAACATTCAGACGTATCAATAAGATCACTTGTTTCCAACGTTGAATACGTTCAACCAATTGGATACAGACTTCGTCATGAAAAGCTAGCTAAACTTGGCCCGCACTTAAACAAAGACCAATTCAAAGCTAAACCAAATGGCCCAATTCAACAGTATAAAACAAAGTTTCTGCTCTTATGTTAGAGACAAAAATGGAACAGCAAATGGGAATAAACCAGCTGTCCAATTATCTTCGACTTAAGAGGGAAGTTAGGTATGTGAAAGGTAGAAGTTCCTGAATCCTTCACACTGGGACGCTTTCTTGTCATACTTAAGATTCTACCATCTCATCAACCAAGAAAAATAAAATAAGACCCATTTTAAATTTCTGTACGTTAGGATTGATGTATTGTTGATGAGTGACATTAGGCTCTTTGCCTTTCATTTCCTTGGGATAATCCACGAGCCAGCCTATCTTTTGTAAATGAATTATGTCATAACTTTAATCATTTAGATATAGATTTCAGGTGAGGGACCAAAACATCAATTCATGTATTTCATTATTGTAAAACAGTAATCATTTTTATTTGTTATTATATTTGATAGACATTAAAAATAACAATTTATTACATCAGGCCCATCACATCAATTCGATAGACTCCCACCACCACCCACCTCCTGTCTCACTCAATCTCCCACAACAACCCATTTTATTTTTACTAAATCAAAAACAACAAACTTGCCTCGATCACTTTGGTGGACGGAAGAGAGGACCCCAAAACAGTCCATCCCTGCCTGGGATACTAGGTCCTCATGGACCCTATTCCCACATGGGTGCATAGTAAAACCATTCTCTGTTCTCTTCCATTCCCTTCACAGAGGAGTTAACATGCGATGTACAGGGAATGGAATGGGATCCACATTGCCAAGTTAGGCCTCCATCAACATAAATTCGCTCAACAATACCTATACACGTATGTATGTATGTTTTTCACTCAATTATCTTATCTACCTATCGTTTTCAATCCAAAAAAAAAAGAGGTTGATGTTGATGTATATAATAGAAAATTAAAAATATTTTTTAATTCTATCTTATTATCAAATATTTTTAAACTTGTTTTACATAAAAATTAATATATTAATATAATTTTGACCCTTTTGATTATTTTTTAAAAAAAAAGAAGATTTTAATAGTGTATAATTCGTGATTCCAATAATAAAAAGGCTGAAAGCAAAATGTGGGGTGGGGAGTGAGGGCGGTGGAGCCACCACTGAGTAATATGATGTCTGACTGCATCGGGAAACAGCTCCCGCGCTGTTTACGCGCGACTCTGAACAGACAGACAGACCCACCTTCCTCTTCGGCTTCCCCTTCACCTTCACCCGTCACCTTCTCCTCCACCACCCCGCCACTTAGCCCCCTCACATCAGTGACATCACTGCCTTCCTTCCCTCTGTGTGCTTCTGCTCTGTGCTTATTGTTTGTCATTATTGTTACATCAACAACATACATATTAATTGTTAAAAGAAACGAGATCGTGGGTTAACTTGGTTTTCATTATTAGTTTCTTAAAAAAAATTATTAAAAAATAAAATTTTATTTAGATTAAATTTGCAATATAAAAACTAAAATTAAAAATTTACTTGAAATTTGTAATAAAAAATTAAAGATAAAAACATATAAACTCAATTGAAACATTGTTAACTTAAAACTAACAAATTGACGAAATTCTTCGTTACGTGTTTAAACGAGATTTACGTGTCATTAAATCTTGAAAATATAAAACGCAAATCAAAAATCTCAAAACATAGAAATGCAAACTAAAAAATTAAAAACCTAAAAATGCTCATAGGCAAATTAGAAAACCATAAAACTAGATACGTAGAAACTCAAACCAGAAAATCAAAATGTCAAAAATGAATAAACATAATTTAGAAAACAAAAAATGTAGAAAAGTAAACAAGATAAGAGAGAGAGAGAGGAGATGAGTATAAGACTTAAAGAGAGAAAGGTGACAGTCTCTACAGCGAACGAAGTTTGAAAGGGGAGGAAGTTATAAAAGAAAACAAAAACCTGTTGCAATATAATTTCTATTTTATGAATATATTGTGGTTTTGTTTTTTTAGAAACATCAAATTGTTACATAAATAACCAAATATTTTTTAATATATTATTTTCTTTTTTATTAAACCCATAACAAGAACCAGAAAAATAAAACAAAAACAACTACTCCGTACGTTTAGAAGTTTTAAAATTATTTATTATTTATTTATTTTTAATTTTTATTAAAATTAATTAAAAATTGTATATAATATAATTAATGAACTAATTAAATTTTATTGGGATAATCATCTAACTTAATTTTTTAATTTAATTTCAATAAATTAAATCTTATTAAAATTAATAAGCTATTATTATTATTATTTTAAATTATTAATTTTATCAATTTTAATTAATTAAAATTAAGTTGAGTTGTATGAATTTATTAATAACATTTGATTTATTCATACGTATTATTTATTTCATGTATATTTTCCCATTATTCTTTAACAAAAGATAAAGAAAATTGATTTTTCTTAAAATTTAGAGATTTTTCTATAGTTAATTAAATTAGAGTAAAGCTCTGCATTTTTTACTCTTTAGTATTCTTATGAACAATTATATTGATATCTTTTTTGCCGTTAAATAGCTTTAATTTTTCATCTTTTATGCTTAATTTTTCAAAACCTTAATTTTATGTATTTTGGTAATTAGTTAAATTGGTTTATGTAATGTTATCTTTATTGAATAATATTATAAGATATCTTTAATTGTATTATACTAAGTTGTACTCTAAAGGTTTCATAAAAATGCAAAAAAGTCAACATACTCAATTCACAAGACTCAGACCCGACCCTGATCAAGGGTAGGTAGGACACCTGCTCAAAGCCCAATTTCATAAAGAATAAAATAAGTAACAAAAAGAGCCTCCATTTTATTTCATTTTGTTTTTTACAAAGGTCTTGGTCTTCATAAAGAGCAACAAAAAAGCCTCTATTTTACCTCTTTTATTTTTTTATAAAAGTCCACTTTTAATTATCATAAAGAAAGAAAAAAGGTAAAATAGGAATCTTTTTTATTTACCCAGGACCTATAAAACGTCAAGATCGACCCTGACAAGACTCTTTATTTTTGGAAAGTCTGACGAGGGTCATAATATACGTAACTTTTCTTCTATATTTTTACGAAGAGATTGTTTACATGACTTGAACTTGTGACTTTATGATCACAAATGAGCAACTTTACCGATTGCTTCAAATTTTACCTTTTCTTTTTTTACTAGAATGAGTAAAAATTTTAGTAAAAATAAACAAAGAATTATTTCTAATTTAATACATTATTAGATTAAACCCTTACTGATAACATAAAAAAGCAATTAATTAAAGAAAAAGGATCAATGTCAAAAAAAAAGGATCATTAGGTGATTTTCTTTGACATCCAACCAAACTCCTAAATTAGATATTACACAGTGGTTTTGCCGGATTTTGGCGAGACTGAACGTTGCCGTTTGGATCCATGAGTTGGCTGCCTTCTGTGGTGATTCCGACGGTGATATCCCTGCAAAACAAAGAAGGCACATTGGAGGTTATGTCCTGATTAATCCCTTCGACGCTCAAGTCAGTCTTTTTGTGAAGGTAGGATTGTCGTAAAATCTAAGAGAGCTGAGTTATGATTTTCGTACCTTCGTTATGATAGAATAATACTTTATATAGTGCATGTACTAGGTTTACAAGTTCACGTCTGCATGGGACTCTCTCTCCTGTGGACGGGCTGACGAGAGCATGGACTGGGCCTGGGCTTGACATAGCCATTAGGTAGGAGATTGGTCTTTGTAATCTTCTCAAC
>JANZLD010000002.1:5962616-5975487 GCA_026413575.1 Erythroxylum carthagenense | reverse complement strand
CCTTACACTGGATGGCGTTCGGAACACAATGTAGATTCATTATGGACTGGAAGTGCTGTAGGTAGTCCAGGGGGTCGGTCTTTCCAGTGTATTTCTTAGGGGTCGGTATTTTGGAGCCAGGCGTCGGGAGGCTATCCAAGATTTGCGGAGTAAAGGGAGAGCTGTGCTGAGCCGTCGGGAGATCTGAGTGGAAGCTCATAGCTCTGTTATTCCGGTCATCTACGATTTTCTCTAGGGCTTCGGTTGGGCGGTGACCGGTCGTTATGCTAGTCTGTCGTGCGGCTTGCCATGCAGACGGCTGCTGTTGTGCTAGCTGAGACTGCAAAATCTGGCGAATCAACAGGTCAGCCGCTTCCTCGATTTGCTTTCTAGTGAGGGCGGTGTGTATAAGAGGAAGAGGATCTGCATCCGATCGGTGTTGAGGATTTGGACGCATATTGGGTGCAGAGTTATCCTCCAGAGCTACGCTCTGTTCTTCTTGTTCCAAGGTTGGTGGCTGCGGTTGATCACTCGGATCTGAGGATTCCGTGCGGGAAAAATGAGTCGCAGGCGGCAGGGTTGCAGGTAACTGCGAAGCTATGCATTGCATCGCCAGAGCCGCGACAGCGGCTATATCAGGGTTTGTCACCGCCGCCTGACTGATCTGTGTGTTTCTGGACGTGGTGCCCTGAAGTCGGGCACCACGGTGGGCGCCAATTGGTTATGCCGGATTCTGGCGAGACTGAACGTTGCCGTTTGGATCCATGAGTTGACTGTCTTCTGTGGTGATTCCGACGGTGATATCCCTGCAAAATAAAGAAGGCACGTCGGGGGTTATGTCCCGATTAGCCCCTCCGATGCTCAAGTCAGTCTTTTTGTGAAGGTAGGGTTGCCGTAAAAGTTAAGAGAGCTAAGTTATGATTTTCGTACATTCGTTATGATAGAATAATACCTTATATAGTGCATGTGCTAGGTTTACAAGTTCACGTCTGCATAGGACTCTCTCTCTTGCGGACGGGCTGAGGAGAGCGTGGACTGGGCTTGGGCTTGACATAACCATTAGGTAGGAGATTGGTCTTTGAAGAATGGACCGATCGGTCCACGGGTCGTTTTGACTGGACTCGGGTCCAACACGACCGACCCGACCATACAGAATCCAGACATCGTCATTCGATATTCAACTAATTGCATACTCTATTTTAGTTTAGGTTTTATATTTTAAATGTTTTGTATTTGTAGTAAGACATAGATATTTATGTATTCATCAAACATCGGGACCATCTTCTTTGACTACCCTTTAACGCCGACGATGGAAACTGTTCAGAAGGAAAACTATAATGAAAGTCATCTTCTTCGGTTCCTGCTTGACAACTTTGCAGAATGTTTCACGTTCTGATGATCCGCTACGGTCGAGGCAATATATAATTCAAACATCTACTTAAAACATAAGTCAACCATAGTACGACCTTGAAGTATGGAACTTTGAAACGGAAAATGGATTAAGAATAATTGTCTTCTTGTCTGAATCTTACCCATTTACTACTCCTTTTCTTTTTTCGGCACTAACATACGACAGTTGAATTTAATAACATAAGATATTATTAGGGTTCAGTCTAATCATTGAAATTACATTTTATAAATACTACTTTAACTTTAAGAGCATTAAAATAAATTTTGTTTTTTTTTGTTTGTGCGAATTTGGTTAAAATATGTGTTATGATGATGCATATTTAAAATGTCAAAAAGCGAGAGATGTCAAATTTTAAGAATTTATTAAATTATAAAAATTAAGATTTTATTTGTTTTTATTTTTTAATTTAGTAAAACACTTATTTAAAAAATTACATTATTTAGAAGATGCCTATATTAAAAACTTTATTCGCATTCACGGCCTAAGTGGGTTCGTATGAGACCATTCAGGTTTCAATGTTACTACTTACTAGAAAGGCATTGTATGTGAACTTTACGCCATAGCTTTTGATAAAGGACTCAGGAGAAAAGCTTTGATGTATAATTACGTACGACCCATGGGAGTCATGAACATTAAGTGGTAATAAACTAAAGGTGATTAGTACTGATTAAAAGAGCTAAAAAGTTGACCTCGAGCTTTCCATCATGTAATGATCATCATTACATGCACATTAATCATGGCAACTAATTTTGGTGGAGAAATTGATACGATGAGGGGTACATGTTCTCGACAATATCATTAAACTTGATACCCAAGATTTTGGAACACTAAAACTTAAAGTTTGTAATATTATTAAATTTTATTTAAAAATGCAAACATGTATTTATAAAATAATAAGCACAAACTCTAATAAGAGTATTAATTAAATAGAAATTTCAATAACTTTAAATTACCCTTATGTTAAGAAACTCTTTGTAATTTGATTACATTCTACCGAACGACAAATACTTTTCTTATAGGTTATTGCCATGTATGTTCCTCGATCTTTGTTTTGGTTACTGCCATGGACACTTTAGTTAAGAGCAGATTAACAAAGTTGACTTATATTTTTTCATTAATTAATGATTTGTTCGTCAAGGATTTGATGCTTCGACAAAGAATAAGAACTAAACCCACTTGCATATTCAAAGGAGATGAAATGAACCGTGTACTTTCATGGAAATATGCTTTGCCCAAAAATGGATGATATACCCTAGAATTTTATATCCATTCTTTCAATTCAATCTGTTGTTGGTAGAATATGTTTGTCTCCGCATGATTCCTTGGGAAATATAAAGTAAAATTCTCTTAAGATTGGGGAGCTTAAAGTAGAAGATCCTTAGTAACAGAAAAGAATGCTGGATTTGATAGCAAAAATGATTCTTTATTGCTCACGAGTAAAGGGAGCCGCTCGCTCTTTTGAAGAGATTCTGGTAAGCTGTTTTTTAACTTATCGAGTAAAAGTTAATCTTTTGATTATTTTAAAAAATTATTGATATGATTAATAAATAAATTATTCATTAGCTTGTTTAATTTCAACAAATTGATTTCTAACAGTTTTATAAGAGGAATTTTTAAAGTTAGATGTTTGTCTAACGATAACATTGTCTTCCACTTTACCCTCTATTTTTGCTTTGTATGTTTTCAAAATTAGTGTTTTTTATCGTACAATTATATCGTGAAGTTTAGAAGAATATAATAAAGGGATTAATTAATTTTTTTATCTTTATTTAATATATAATATTAGTTTATATTTAAAATACCATAATATTAAGTTTTTGAACAAAAAGAGTCATATGAAATTAATATTTTTAATATATAACTACTATATATTGTATCTGTGTCATACTATAATTATAGATAATTTAATTTATTAAATAATAAAATTGATACATATTATATGGAAAATAATATTATGATATAATTGACTGCATCACTCATATTAATAGGGAATTAAAGTTAGATTATTATTATTATTATTTATTAAAGTTATAAATTTATTTTTTGTAAAATTAAATATCTAAATTTAAATTATTATAAGAATATTCAATGAAATATTACGAAATATAATATTCATGTCTTTATAATTTTTAAATAAAAATCACGCCCTGATAAATTATTTTTACATTAATAACTAATTTTATCAAATATTTTTAATAAATAACTGATATTATTAACTAGTTAAATCAATTGATATACTAAACATCTAGCAACCCATATAATTCGATATTTAATAAACAGGAGAATGTCATGGTAGGGGTTGCCTACGGGCTATGGCATGCGGCTAAAAGAAAGCAGCTTTTTTGATAAAATGGTGAATAGTTGCTCCAGAAGAAAAGACAGAGAGACAATGTGGAAACAGTGCTGACTTTCCTTTTTCAACATTCCGATTTCTAAATTTTCTGCAACACCTCCATTAAATCCAACCTCTTTTGGTGTGTTAACCAAAAACAAAAGCAGAAGATAGATACCTTTGCTAAGCTTGAATTATAGCCACAAACCTCTTTCTAATCATTAGTCAATACTTAGTGCTTGTAATAGTATTCCCCTTATTTAATCGAGACTAAGCTATCCATTATATCCATCTTTTCTCCTGGAAAAGGACCCTTTATTGACTCAAAAATATGCTGATGACACCTTAACCTCTTTTCCCTCCTTCTTTTGTCACTAAGAGAGTAATACTTTACCTAATAAAGCAAATGACAGTTGTTATAGCTTTGCTTTTATGTTTAACATTTCTTCTTACAAAAATTTCCAAGTAGCTGGAAGGAGGATTATAGCCAAATCATCGTATTGGCTTTTGCAATCTTTCCAAGTTCCTGGATAAAAGCAGTCCACGTAATTGCTACCTTGTTGTTGAGCACATCAAACGCCAACTTCGTCCCCTTGGATTCTTGCCGTCAGCTTTTGATTGGTTGTTTAATTGGTGTTTAAAGATCTCATTTAGATACTAAACTGTGGTCTACTTTGTCTCAGTCCCACACGCCAACGTTACAATGTGGAAGTTTATGATCTGCATTATTGCAAGTTGAATTGTAACTAGATCAGCCAATTTCTTCAGTGCTGTTAAATTACGTGATGAATTTAGTAGATACTTGAATTAATTAAAGAGACGAGGCACTAATTAAGAGAGGAATAGTGACTGTAACTTGAAACTTCACCATTTTTTCATTACGTGCATGCATCGATCAAACCAAGCAAATATATGCAAGAAAGTTCATTACTTACAGGAGGTTAGAATTGAACATTAATTTTGAACTTTTTTTTGTTAAAAAAAAAGCAGAAACTAATGAGAACTCGTGTAAGGTCACCTCACATTTACCTACTCGATGCAAATGCCTATGCGGTGTAGTCTAGGAGTAATGTTCAGTGAATAACAAACATGCTATGCTGTGGGTAACCAAACTTGGGGGGGTCCTTTTTCAATTACTTGAATGGGGTGACATGACAGGAACAGCTCATTCAAATGATGATTGAAGATGATGATTTGACTACAAAAAGGGGAGCACCAATAATGGACATATCAACTGTGGAGGTAAGGAAATCAATCCGCAACCAATGTCAATCCAACCGCATTCTTATTAGGTTTTAAAGCTCACCACGGAATGCGACTAGACAATAACTGTACCATGAAGAACAAAATCAAAAGACTTTTGGCTCTCATGTGCTCTAGCGCTTTATATGAAACGTAATTATATATAGCCGACGTTTTAGCTGAGTTCCATTATAATGGCGACCTCACCTACTTCTTTTAAACCCTCGAAGCCACCTAACTAACCGTCTTAGACTAAAAAAAGCAAGAAGGTGGTGGATTATGATATGTTTTTTAAGTAGCAGTAGTCTAAATGATGAGGTTACTGAATGATGTGAATGTATAGTTGACACATAGGTTAAAGTGCATAGGGAAATGGCGAAGACGAGCAGTGATAAACTGGAGTGAGTGACAACTGATTACGGGTGAGGAGTACCTGAATGTGAATGACTAGTAGTAGCACCCTGGTGGTCTTCGCTGTCTGTGACTTGGAAATGTCCAATCTGGTGCAGAGAAAAGAAAAGGGCAAAAGAAGAAAAAGAAACTGGTCGCTTCTGTTTATCTGAAACCAAATGACACATCTTCTCTCAGTCTCAGTCTCACCTATCTGGACCCCCACACCACAAACCGAAACCCTTTTGTAGCGCGCGACTCTCGGGGGTGTTGGTGTTTGTATTGCAAGCCCTTTGGATGATGGGTCTTGGCATCAATTGGTGGACATAGCCGCCAGCTATACCTCGTCGCACAGACCCAAAACACAGAACCATTCATATCTTTCCCTCTGTCTGTCTCTCTGTGACTTGTGTGCGTCTTCGGTCTCTCTCCTCTCCTCTCCTCAGTCCTCTCCCTTCTCTTCTCTTCTCTTCTCTAGGTCTCTGTGTACACCACACGTGGTCTTCCTGCAACAGGTCATCACAAACAGTACGTATGTGGACAGGTTATGAACATCCAGACTTTGTTTCACTGTTTACCGTTGAAATTTCGTACTATCTGTAACTTGTAATTAGTATGCTGATACTGCACAAAAAGTACAATATTTCCTCTTTCTTTTTGTCCTGAATTTGCCTGATTTATTACTGGTTAGCAAGTTCATAATCGACGCACTCAAGTATGGAATCTTAGTAATCTGACATGAAATCCTAACCTTTTCATTGTTTTGCAAGGAAGATATTTAAATTGCAGAGAAACCAGCTTAGAGGGGGTTGACGTCAGTAGAAATGTGAAAGGATACAACTAAAATGAGAGTAAAACAATCTTTATAATTATGACACAATTATTATTACTATTATTAGCAATGATTAATTTGTTAAAAATATTAAAAATAAAAATTTATTATATTTCAATTAATTAAGTTTTAATTAAACACGCATACACAGTATATTTAAGTGTCACATATATGATATTTAGTGTCACAAATTTAAGAAAGATTATCACATTCGTAACACTTATCTATTAATTAAAGAATAAAACTCATTCCTTTGTATGGAATAATACCGAAAACAAGAATATCAAAAAAATTGTTGAAACAATCATAATAAATAGCCAACTAACGTTTTATATTTTATGCCTATAAATTTGTTCCGAATCTCCTTAACCATATTATATATTTTCTGATATCTGAATATAAATCCTTGTTATGTAATTTAATATTGGTACAATTATAATTAAACATAGGAATGGTAAGTGATGCACGTGGTCTAATTACACTATTTTATACACTTCAAAGCTTGACCTTATACTTATAGAAGACTGAGCATTATCTGCAAAAGTTGAACCAGTCTAAATAAAAAATTATTTGATGTATCATTGCATGGAAAAACTGGTCATCCAATTAATGTACAATACCTGATTAGAATGTTAACAAGTTTCAAAAGGCTATAAATAGCCGTCGATTAGGTAAGTGGCACATCTCATGGTCAAGATACAATAGTACGAGAGCAACAAGAACCTGCTACTAGGTTTATACATAAGCACAAGCTACGAATGACTAGGTGTCTTTCGCATCTTTGGAGTGTTAGTGTTAGAAATGTAAAAAGTAAAAGGAATGGAATGTCAAAGTGCAAAAACCGAAAAGATAGAATAGGGTGAAAAAGATGAGAAAGCCGTGAAAGAAAAGGTAACCATAATAAATGAGAGCCACATAATCTAAAACAGTCCAATTTTTAAAAAGATAAAATATAAAAATATAACTTAATTAGTATTATATGTTTTAAAAAACAGAGAATATTAATTTAATGGCTTATATTTAAATTATTAAAAGTTAAAATGATCTTAATAATTTCTTTGTTTATCTATTAAATAATTTATTGAAGGAAAAAATAAAAATCTACAATCTAAGTTGCCTCGTCTACTTGGCCATCTTTGCCTTTATATTTATTAAACATTTCTTTATTTATGTATTAAAGAAAGGAGGTCTTGTCACGCACCCAAGAATCGCAGTCTCTTGCCGGTTCCGGTTAAAGCTTGGACTCCCTGATCTTCACCTTCTGCTTTTCAATACCTCTTTGTCTCTATATTTGTTCATTTTGATCTCCTATATATCTTCTTCTTCTCTTAGTATGTCCAAGTCTTGGTGCAACTTCAGCTCAAGACCTCCCTAAAAGCTTTCGAGGACCAATATCTTTTTACTTCTCAGATTTCTTTTCGTTTACATGCAATTAGATGGAAAACCTAAGTTTGTTGACACGCACTCTCTAAGACAATAGATGACTAGGTGGCTAGGGTTTCTCCATATTGGCCTTCCTTTAGGGTTTTTGGCTATACTTGGTTTTTATTTTGGTCATTTCTGCTAGTTTTCTACTAATTTTCGGATTTCTTTAGAGATGGAAGAGTGTAGCCAAATGAATGAGAACACAACTCCAAGAGGTAATTTCTTGTACGCTTCACAGATTCTTGCTCCTAATTCTTCTCCTTATGGAAGAACAAGTAGTGGCTGTAACGTGAGCAATCAACAGACCCAGATGCCTTTAAGTCCTTTTCATCTTCAATCAAGTGAGTGTTTCCAATCTGAGGCAAATCCTCATATAGTGAAGACTGAAGCCAGCACTTCACTTCATCATGCTCATAAATTTCACAACCCTCTATTGAGAGGGCATCATGCAGTTAACCAGCATCAAGGGAGTGAAAGCTCCAGCGAAGTTGAAGCCATCAAGGCCAAGATCATAGCTCACCCTAAATACTCTAACCTCGTGGAAGTTTACATGGATTGCCAAAAGGTATAAGCATGTAGAAGAGGATCATATTCTCTTAGTGCCCGAAAAACTTAATGTTGTTTTGTCGGTGAACCTTTTATCTCTTTTTGTCTCTGGTACACTTTAAGGTCGGAGCTCCGCCTGAGATCGTTTCTCGACTTGTGGCCGCTCGACAGGAGTTTGAATCAAGACAGCGATCTTCAGTTAATTCCAGGGATGCTTCGAAAGACCCTGAACTAGATCAGTTCATGGTGAAGTTTAATGCTCTTAAATCTATTTAAGCAGCTTATTATATACCTTAAAATCTGCCTCTTTATCTCATATGGGTCCGTTTAGTTACATGTTTCTAAACATCTGAAACGACAAACACAGGAAGCGTACCACGACATGCTAGTGAAGTACCGGGAGGAGCTTACGAGACCCATACAAGAAGCCATGGATTTCATGCGTAGGATCGAAACTCAGCTTAATATGATCTGCAATGGTCCTCTACGTATCTTTAATTCTGGTACGTAGACCTTTTCTATCTTAAAAGTCTGAATACTTCTAACTGATATTTAATTCTCCTAGTTTTTAGCAGAATAAACGAAAGGCCTGTTCGTTAACAGAGAATAGAGAGAGGTGGAAGAGAGAAGAGAGCTGGGCCTTACCTAGCATGGAAAGGAGTAGAAAATTCGATTATATATATATAGAGTGGGTTTAGATTTACTTGCACAGTGCAGAAACGTGATAACCAGTCCAAACTCCGATTGCTAACAAAACATTAATAAAGAACCTTTATGTTCTTATCTCCTTCAGTCATTAGCCATTTCTTCGATTCCTCGGTGAGGTATACTGTGGAAGAGATTACACATTCCAATAGTATTACTCTTAACAAACCCTAATCACGAGCCTACAGTCGAGCTTTGGATTGTTAAACTTTTCCTGAATCTACAGGTAAAAGGCACTTGTGTAGAAAGAAGAGATGATGACATTGCATGGCTACTTCTCTTACCTATGTGTTACATATATATACATATATACATACATATATTTATATATTCAGTTCTTGGAAAATTTAAGTTAACCCTTATGAGGGTTCTAGTTTTGATCGGCCCGAATCCATAGATGGGTTTTGTGGGATATACTGTACATACTTCGATATTGATGACATTATTAGTGTTGTCATTTTCTTAGTTAGTTTAGGCTTTTCATGTCTAAATTTTGATTTGCTTTTGCGAACTGAAGAACCTAGGATGCTGTTCAAATCGAGGCTACCCCATGTAACCTGTACGACGCGCCAGAATGTGGTCTTGGTTCGTAATGAATTTCTGTAGACCATTACCCTTTTGCTATCTTCAACCACTTTCCAACCTCTTATCACTTCCCATTTTCCTTTTCCTAATGATTTTCCTACATTTCTAAGAGCGTTATATACTCCTAGTACCGGGCCAGTGTTGCAATAATTTAAAGAGAAAAATTTGGAGAGGGCAACAGAGAGTGGTCGGAGGAGGCGATCGATCTGGGTGGGTCTGTTTTGATGGTGGAAGATGGAGGTAGAAGAAGTGATCTTCCCGATATTAAGCAAATGTGAGTTTTGTTTTGCTGGTTCCAAGAAAGAAATCTTTGTTCCTTCTTCGAGTTAAGTAGAGAATTGGATGGAGTAGTATGTTTGACTGATGGGAATTAAATGGAAAAGAGTAAGACTGTAAAGCCTTCAATGGCTTACTGATTTGACCATTTCTTGGTTTTCCAAATGGTAATTAACCTTTTTAGTTCTCCTAGAATCTGGAATTTAAGTGCAGAAGTTTCTTGGAACTGAAAGAAACTTCAGACACTACTGAGGAAAGCACTTGGAACCCCCAACAACATAATTATTTTATAGCATATACACATTGGCTTTTTACATGGTTTTTCCTCTTTCTATTTTGTTCTTCAACTGCACTAGTGAATAGTTCCTCAGCTGTAAGTTGAGTCACTATTCTTTAACATGATTCGAGAACGGAGTTGCTATTTCTCAGTTGACTAATGGTGAATTGTGTGAACCATAACACAAAGGGAAAAAAGTTGAAAAGACATTTGCTTTGTGGATAAATATATAGGGAAAGCCGACTGAAGTTCCAAACTTCAGTCCAGAGCCAGGTAGCTTCAAGCGTCAAATAGTCGAAAGCTGGTGAAAGCTTTCTGCGAGCTCTTCACATTAACTGATACCCAATTCCGAAGCTGATTATTCTCATTGCTTGTGTTTCTGGTCTCTATAGTTCTGTGGAAGATTTAATTTAGGACAATTCATAGAACTAAAACTCATCTAATTCATGGAAAATGTTCCTCTTTTTGTTTGATTGAATGAGCAGATGAGAAATCTGAGGGTGTTGTCTCGTCTGAAGAGGATCAAGAGAACAGTGGAGGAGAAACAGAATTGCCTGAGATTGATCCTCGGGCTGAAGATCGAGAGCTCAAGAACCACCTCTTAAAGAAATACAGTGGTTACTTAAGTAGTCTTAAACAAGAACTCTCTAAGAAGAAGAAAAAGGGCAAGCTGCCAAAAGAAGCTAGGCAGAAGCTCCTAAGTTGGTGGGAGCTACACTATAAGTGGCCATATCCTTCTGTAAGTTTGTCCTTTCTATTATTTAAACTTGTTATTCATTAGTGAAGGAGAGTTAAATCAAAACTAAATTGATTGATAGATTAAACTACTTGTATTGTGTATACCTGATTAAAGCTTGTCAAGGTTTATATCTTTGGTTTACCGAACAGTGGAAGTGCGTAATTCACAGATTATTGCGTATGCCTGATCTATTGGCTATATTCATACTTTCTTAGTAATGTACCTAACAGGAGACAGAAAAGGTGGCATTGGCAGAATCAACTGGTTTAGACCAGAAACAAATAAACAATTGGTTCATTAATCAAAGGAAAAGGCATTGGAAGCCCTCAGAAGACATGCAATTCATGGTTATGGATGGCCTACACCCACAAAATGCAGCTCTTTATATGGATGGCCACTACATGGGCGATGGTCCCTATCGTCTAGGGCCATAAACAATCCTTGTCTAGCAAACTAAGCCCTGTAATATTAATTGCAAAACTTGGGTAATGTCTTCTAATCGATAAAACCATACTATTTTTGTTTTTCTCACCACAAAATGCCCATTACTGTATAATCTTTGACTACATAGCTTATAGTCTATGTCGTTACAAATCTTGTCGTTGTTGTCATCGTCCTCGTTGTTGTTGCTGTCTTGTTTATCAAATTTAGACTTTCTCTCTTAGTTTTGCTTTGGCATTATAGAAAACTTTATTTCAAGTTCTGGTTGGTAGCTTTCCTATGTGAATGTGCATGAAAGTGTGGTTGCAGAGGGATATGGATAATGCAGAAGAGAAGGGTTTATAATTTATCGATGAATCAATTTTACTGTGGTTTGCATCTCTGTGTGAGGATACTACTGCTTTGGTGCTAAGTGTGTATTGTGAGCAGTTAACGTATGATTGGGGATTGAATCATATTTTACATGTTTGGTTGGTGGTTTGGATATTTTAGAACTCCATTGCCTGTCTCGCTTTTGTGTTTATGATTCAGATATGTCGTGTATTTTCCTTTATGGAATGTACGAACCATGTTTAATCCTGAAAACATGTCTTCTTGAATATGCGGGAAAGAATTGTTTTTGCTGTTAACATACATATTTTAATCTACGATGATATAATCTTCTCCTAAAAAATGTAACGAGTGGTACTTTGAAGAAGATGGAGGGGAAAAATTCTTTATTTCTTTCTTTCTTTTTTGAATTTACAATGAATTGGAATATATACGATGGGTCTTAGATACAAAATAAGAAACTACCTAATTTATAGGGAAATTTTTAAGTAAAATTCCTCAAATTAAAGGATATTATTAACACTCTTACTATCTTTCAAATAATAATAATATTTACAGCTAATGTACATCTCGACACTTCTTCTCAAGTTGTATTATTATAGAAATTGGAGTTATTCAACTCTTTGGTAAGAATGTTTACGAGTTAGTATCCTGTTGGAACATAAGATAGGCATACTAGTTCCTCCAACTTGTCTTTGATGAAATGCTGTATGATTTAGCCCTATCATATTGAATAGGAGCAATATGAATAGCATATTTGTTACAACAGTAGAGTTTTATAGGACCTTTCCACTTGACTCTTTAAGTTGTTTAGGATAATCTTCAGCCGTAGCATCTCACACAAGCCTTGAGCAATTGCTCTAAATTCTGATTCAGTAGATGATCTAGCTATAACATTATGCTTTTTACTCTTCTATGTTATAAGATTACCTCCAAGAAGCGTACAATACTTAGTAGTTGAACGTCTATTCACTATAAATCCTCCATGTATAATTTGCATCGATGTAGACTTCCAGGGCAAGATCCTTTGTCTTTTGAACAAGATAATTTTCTTTGATTTTTTTCAAATATTGTAACACTCTATAAGTAGCTTGTAGATGTGATTCCCTTGCATCATACATCATTATCATCATCATCACTCAGTCTGAAATTCCGCAATGAAGCAGGGTCTGAGAAGGTCTGATAGTATACAGCTTTACCCCTACATAGTAGAGAGGCTGTTTCCAGTGGACCCGCATACAAATGAGACAATATAAGAATGCTTGGTATACAGGAATAAAATAAAATAAAATAAAATACCTGAAGGAGGACAGATCTGCGAGAACCTAGTAGTATACAAATTCCATCCCTCTTTGTCACTC
>JANZLD010000002.1:5847641-5868014 GCA_026413575.1 Erythroxylum carthagenense | reverse complement strand
AAAAAATAGAAAGTAAAAATCACTTTTTTTAGTTTTTATAAGTTTTATAAAAAGGAGAAAAATAAAACCAAAAACTCAAATAAACATAATTTTTTATCAAATTTAAAATCAAAAATATAAATGAAAGCAAACATGTCCTTAAATTAAAAAAAAAATCAAGTTTTAAATTTAAGAGAGACTTTAACTCGATCCAATTTTATCAAATTGAATCTCATCTGTGCCATCTATATATGTCAATATGGACTAAATAACATCCTGCCATTATTTTTAGAAGTTCTCCTACGTTACAACATGAAGAGTAGAGACTCTATCTTTGGTGGGCACTATATATAGTGCATTGATTAATCAAACTTAATAACGATCTGCCATATCGCGACTTGATTGTAACTTGGAAATCCACTTGTTGATTTGTGATCTTTGGGCATTAAGCATTTGATCTTGTGTTCCGCTATCCTGAATCAACGTGGTGCTGGTGTGTATAAAGTTTCTGATTCGATTGACAGCAAGAGTTAATGTTTCTTCAGATAAGTTGGCGAAGCAGATCCTGAACCAACCTGGTTCCGAGCAATGGCAAGAAGAACCCGCAGAGATGTTTAAACCAACCTCGTAAATAATCATTTTCCATAGTTCCATCTCTGCTTCAAATGTGTTGGAAGTCAGGAGATGCCTCATGTCCACCCAACAGAACAAGCCTGCATTGCTTTTCAGACACCTGATTCCTTCATTTAGAAGTCCAGAAATTAGCATTTCTTTCCTTTTTCTCAATCTCTTTTCGTTTTCTTTCAAGTATTTGCCAGTGAATTTCTTGTTAGAGAGCATGCTTGATAGTAGATGCTGAGTCTGGGACGAGACAAGACCGAAGCTTGACATTTTAGTTGCCGCGGCAACTACTGTTTCATTGTTGGAGTAGATCATCCCAACACGAAACCCTGGTAGACCCAAGTCCTTTGACAGGCTATAGACAATGTGAACCCGATTCCATATATCAGAGTTCTGAAGATTGTGGCGGTCTGTTAAGGTTTCTATGATGCTTGTGAATGAAGGTTGATCAAAGACCGTCCCAGAATAGATTTCATCGCTTACTATATGAATCCTTTTGGCAATGGCAAAATCAATAAGAAGGTTAAGTTCATCGTTAGTCATGGTTGTCCCCAAGGGGTTTGAAGGATTTGTGATCAATATCCCCTTAACGTTGAAGCCAAGTTCTTGTGCATTTTGATAGGCTTCTTCCAATGCAGGCATGATGATTCTGAAGTTGTTGGAACTTGAGCATTGTATCGGAACAATTTCCACTCCAGTTCGCCATTTGAGATCTCTATCAAACCTGACAACAATAGATAGGTAAGCACTAAGTTCACATATTATGCATACGACATGGATAAGCATATCAGCATTGATCAAAATGCGATTTAATTACCCTGGATAGTACGGAGTAGGAACAAGAAAAGCCTCGTGACTTTCAGCGAGGCAGAACATTAGGGTCTCATTAGCAGAAGTCGAACCGGCAGTTAGCACGAGCTTGTTTGGATCAAAATTTACCCTGTTTCCTCTTAATTCAGACATGAAATTCACTAGTGCCTGAAAAGACAGAAAGTTCAACCGTCAAAGGTGTATTTTACGTGTTCCTTTCTATAAAGAGCACAGGATTATTCAATAACACTATCATACGTTTTTGAAAGCAGGCAATCCATTGTAATCTTGGAAGAGAGCCAGTTCCCTGAAGATAGATTCTCCATTTTGTTGAAAAAGCAAGGTTTCAGAGTTGTTTTCGAGCCAAGATTCGAGAAGGTCAAAGCATAGCTGCAAAGTAATGAAAATTTATTGAACATGAACTGCCGAGCATAAAACTAAAAGATAAGAAGGTTCTTCATATGACTTCATCTGATGATGATAAGAAGTCTAAAATCTAGTTCCTGCTACTCCCAACGAAACACCATTTTCATGAAAATTTATGCAACATATTGTATGAAAAAGAATATGCCCTCTCTACAAAGTTTGTGCTCTCGTCCAATGGGAAAAAAGAAAAAGACAAAAGACAAAAGAACGTTAACCTGATTTTCAGCAAGTCCCATCTGGATTATCCCAGTTGGGTTATGAACCGGATGGTAGGGATTCTTTTCGTACTCTTGCCAACCTAAGAAGTAAGAAGAAGCTTGTCCGTGTGAATCGGGGCTAACTTTTCTCGACAACATTTTCTTGTATAAATGGTATGTACTGCCAATCAAGTGTAGAAAAAGAAGTTTCTGAAAGCTACAAGAGGGGACTGAAAGAGCTAGTGCAAGAGGGCCTGTGAGGCATGAAGCACTTATATAGGAGAGATCCCCGAAAAACATATTTATTTCGTGAACTCATTGATACAGTTGGAACTCTGAGACTTTGTTCTTTTGACATCATGATGATGTTCGAAAGTAGACGTATATTAGGGAAAGGATTACACTACTGGATCTTTTATACAGGAGGGCAATTTGTTTGCAAAAAGTGAACCAAAAGTCAAAATGAACTTGTATGAAAACAAGACACCGATGTAATCTTTAGTAACACGACACCCTTTTCACCGAAATTTAGAGCATTGAATTATAATTAATACTTTTCAGTTTGAAATATTTCTAAGACGTCTCCTTGTTTTAACTTAGGGTTCGTTCAGTTCTTTTTAGTTCTTCAGTTTTGTTAAAAATTTGCATAAAAAACTTATTTGGTTGAGTTTTGATTTTTTATCTTTTTAATTTTAATTTCTTCCTAATTTTTTTTCTTATGAAGATTACAAAATTTAGTTTTCTATTTTTGTTCTTTTTCATAATTTAATATAACTATTTATTAATTAAACAGTATTTATTTACTAAATATTAAATGTAAATAATAGTAATGACTGAATTTATTTATAATAATTTTATTTTGAAAATATAATATTTTCAATGTTTTCTTTGATAAATGTACATAATATCAATTTTCACAATAATTATTTAATTTCTCGATAATAAAATTGATTTCAAAATTCCAAAAAATATTGTAATGAACAAATATTATTTAAAAATAAAGACTAATAAATTTTTTACTTATTTAATTATTCATGTTTAATCAATATGATGAAATTAATATTAATATTTTACTAAAAATATAAAAATAAATAAAATCTGTTGCTTAATTAATTCACATAGTTGATGTATTTCTAAGTTTTATTAAATATTTTATCCCCAATTAAACACTTATATCCGAATTGACCCTATCTTTAAAAAAATGTGTTATGCTTGTGTAGGATGACAGGATCTACTAACCAGACTCTTGTCAATTTCTCAGGTGGTTGGATAGGTCTACTAATCAGGATTTATTAACAAATTTTATGGTTGTTTAATATTGATTAAACTTTTTAAATCTTATCTTATTGGTTTAATTTCTTATTCTGTTTTAAAAACATTAATAATAACTTTACCTATAAGATTTCAGTACTTTGAACATGTAATCCCATTTATAAATCATATGTAATCTTTGTGTACTAAAGCTAAGATGAGAGTGATCAGGTGGTCGGTGAAATAAGAAGTAAAATTATTCTTGGATTTCCTGATTACAACAGTACTACTGCTGTTACCGACAGGCTAATGCTGTGTTATCTTGTTGAATATCCTTAAATGCACGCTGCCGTAAGTGTAATTCTTACTTCGTAGAGCCGTATATTGACTTGGTATGCAAGGAATCTTGTCGAGCTTCTTCCATGGCTGGCCATTTCACACTTTCATATTTTGCAACCTGAATCCTTCGATCTTACATGTATAGACTTTTATCCCTCCACTACTGCTACAACATCTTACGTTAAGGTCGAGTTTATGTTCATTGAGAACTGAACCCTACACTCATGTGGCATTCATTATATACAACTTCTACGCAGCCTTAACAGTTCTTTGACTAACTGAGGTGTAAGCATAGGACCACCATGTCCTGTATTGTTGGAATCAGTCTGTAGAGCAGATAATGTTATCTACCGTAACGTGTCCCGTTATGACAATGTGGTTGGTGCAGTCCAGCCCATGGACCACCAGATTTCCTGTGATAAGAATTCTCAGAACTTGTAGTTTAATCAGGTCCTAGGGAAGTAGCCATGTCCGCCCCCGACAATTTCAGGGTCCTACCTATTTTCCCAATTCAGCGTGTCGGCCATATCTGCTTAATTTTGCCTCCTTGTGCCCCTTCTCTTCTTGCCTCTATTTGACAGGTTATATATGGGTATAGTATGATTTTTTAATAAATTAAGTTTTTAATAAAAACATAGTATAATTTTTTTAAGGCCTAAGGAATCACATTTGTGACGATCCTTCAACTTAAAATGGAGCGAAACACGTGTAGAAAACCAACAGTTATACAGATATTTGGTCCAGTTTAATAATTAGTTAATTATATTTACTGCTAACTGATTTTATTAACGATTAACTGGTAGTAAATTATATCAGTTGATTTAATCACTAAATAAATCAGCTTTTTATTTAAAACTATTTGATAAAATTAGTTGTTTAGTATTAGTTATTTATATATAAAATGACTTATGAGAGTATGATTTAAAAAATTATAAAGGCAAGAACATTATATCTTAGTATTTTTTAATATTTTTATAAAAATGTAGAATATAGATATTTAATTTAACAAAAATTAAGTTTATAACTCCAATAAAAACATAAAACGTATAATAATGATGATGATGATGATGATGATAATAATAATAATAATATCATCATCATCATCATCATAATGATAATAATAATAATCGTCGTCATCATCACCGTCATTATTAGTATTATTATTATTGTTACTACTACTACTTTTTTTTCCATATTAACCAAGTTGAAGTTCATTTTTCTACTATATGATAAATAACCTATGTCTTTTGATAATTTACTTGTAATAATGCTTATTTTTCTTACACTTTGTTAAACTAACAATTTATTGTTAAAACAATTAAATAAAGCAAAAGAAATAATAAAAGATGACAATTTGAGTAATTTGTAATAATTACAATCTTCTTTTCGTTTTTTAATTTCTCAATTACTGAAGCAAAACATTCCTAATGGGAGCATTTTAAAAGACAAATGATTGGGTTCAATTTGCCAACTCAATCTGTTGATTATCAAATATGATTCTCAACTATTTAACATAGTCAAATAATCAAATACTTCTTAATCCTCTAAAATATAGTTGATCGAACATTTACCAAACATGACCTTTAACCTAAGTGAAACTCGGTGAAGGATTATTTGACAGACATGTCACATTTCAAGCATTATGGTAACTTTTTTTTCCAATAACAATTTTATATTTGTTATTTCTTGAGTCTGTATTGAGTAAAGTATTCTTTGTACATAATAATTTATAAATCAAATATTTTAAATAAATTATTTAACTAATCAATAATTTAAAATTAAGCGATAGACTCAATTCAAGTGGTGCTTGTAATACTCAACTCACCAACATCCTCTTTAGAATTAAATTGAATTATAACTTTTAATTCTTACTTTAAATTTTATAAATTATAAAATGTTGCATAATAACGAATCTTTCCAAATCTTGCATTTAACGGGATTTTTGTTGAAATATTGTTATCACTGTATTTTAATAAATAAATATAATTAATAATTTTATTTGAGTTATGTTACTTATCTACGATTCGATCTTACTCTTTACACACTTTGTGAGTATCTATTTGAAGGAAGGTTTCGCCGCCAGAATCAAACGTTTTCAGGTAATTCAGTTTTAGCCGGCATGGCTCGAGGAAATTAACGTCTGCTCAAAGTCGTAGGAAATGACATCTCGCCGTCGTCAGACATATGACATATCCCGTAAAACTATATTGACCGCGTTTATATTTGAATTGTATATGTATACTAATTACCACCTTATGAATGTAATAAACATGCATCATTACAAAAGCAAACTTGTGAAGAAGATTTGCCCTAGAAGTGCATTGATTGAGGAGGAGTCGACTCCAGCGTTTACACCTCTTCTTGTAGTTTTACTTTTGTTTTTCTTTAAGTTGGCTACGTTCATCAACTTACGAATACAAAGACTTTGGGTGATTCAAGTATAGACGTAATTTGCAATTGCTTTCAAATGTTTAGAAACTTTTTAGCAGGAATTTTTGAAAATTTTAGAGATTTGGAACTGTAATTATAGTTCATTGACAGATATTTTGATGTTGGAATCCTATTTTGATTTTGAATCATTATTTTGTCAACTAATTTAAATGAAATTTATGATTAAAATTTATTTTATAAAATAATTACTGGGTGAGAAGGCAAGATTTTTTTCAAAAATAATTCTTGACTTTATACAGTTTAATTTGGAGGTTTTTTTAGAATGATTTTAGATGGAAAGACATTTTAATTAGTGTGACAAAAGTCAAAATCAATGAAAATTAAACTATGATACCATAACTTACTATAAGATGAAAACATCAAATATAGAAATAGAAGAATGAAGATACAGTTTAACATTTTATTTAAAAAATTAATAAATTATTTTGTACTTTAATCTTATTAAAACAGTATTTTTATACTTTAAAATATGATATAAAAGATATAAAATTTTATTTAAATTTTGTTGCAGAATATTAAACTACAAATTATTCCTTAAATTAATGTTTAAAAAATATTTTAAAGATAGCCATGACATGTGATGTATTCAAATTGTTCGTATACGATGTTAAGTAGTAGATTAACTTTAAAGTACTATTAATACTGATTTAAAGTACAAAAATATAATAATAATTAATCCTTCATAATTAAACATTAAGATGGCATAGACTTTTTTTTTTTTTTGGAAACATTAGGGTGACCTTTATTCTGTTTTTATTATGTTTTTTTTGTTGGAAACATTAGGGTGACCTTTATTCTGTTTTTATTATGTTTGTGTACCTACTTGAAATCTCTCTTTCCCTTGCCATATACCGATATACGTACAAGGTTCATGAAAGCTTATAAAGACTGGAACTCGAGAAATTGAAGCCACAGACATTAGAATGGGATTGGAAAACAATGTCCTTAGTTTCAACCAGGAAGTGCAAGACAAGTAGTAATGAAACCGACTCTTGTAATTGTGTTCTTTTAATACCAAACAGCACCTTGGAAGGACACCATTCAGGGCCTTATAATGTCCCGTCAATTATGTAGGGCAAATTGGAAAGTTTTCTCACTCTTTTGTACTCGTGTAGCAGAACACATTATGACACGACCGAACTTCAATGACCAGTAGCTATTTTTTGGATCATTCTGAAACTTTTGCTACTTCATTGTAAAATGGGGCAGAATCAATACCTAACCACAAAGACAGGATAAGGGTAGTGACTAGCTAAATATTCATACTACAATTTCCTTGTGACTAAGTATCTATTCCAAAACATCCTACAGTTTCACCATCAGTAGTGCAGGGACTGTCCTTTTCACGTTTGTGTGTGTAGAGAGCTTTTAGCTAAGGAACATCTCTAACTAGTTGCATGGCCCCCTCCTTGGAGCTTGAGTTTGCCAGCTTATGCCACTTCTCATTCGTACCCAATTTAAACCAAGAAAACATGCCAATTACAATGATATTCAGTTAGAAATTGAAACCGAAGACAACTAGGGTTTTGCTTTGTAGTACCGTAGCTTTAAGACCAAGCATTTGGCAGAGTATGTATGGATTCTTCGTAAAAGGCAAGGACGAGTATACGACTAAAAACTTTTTGGTCGGTTATTTTTGTAAAATTGGTATGTAAAAACACTACAAAGAAAATATCTAGTGATGAAGTTTTCGTCCCAGGTTTTTCATTGCCCTTCTCCAAAATTGTTGTAAAGCCAAATAGAACATATGGTGCATGAATCACATGGTTTTGTGGAGCTAGCAAGATTGTAATAATTAATACTTGTGAAATATCTTGCCACCAAATCAAAACAAATGGTTTCGGACATGTTAGGACACCAACTCGTTCATTGAGAGCTGCATGGCACCCCTGTTGTTGACCACGAAACCCTAAACCAGACAACAAACAAAATCAGAAATCCTGAAATTCACAACTTCCCTAGCTATATTATCGGAATGTGTTACATGACAGTTAAGTCTCAATAGTTTTCATAACTTTCAGAACAATTGACCATATAGATTACAAAAGGCTAAGCATAATCTGCCAGGAAGTTCACGTTGCTGTTGATACTTGAAATTCTGGGCTATTCAAAGCTACAAAAAGACGGTCCACGGGTTTGACAAAAGTTTACACTTCTCCAGAATTGCAGAGGAAAACTTGGATACGTGTAGGTTTTGAAAAGAAGGGCAGTTCGCGTGAACCAACGCCGTGTGTTTATGTTCAAGTTCAATTAAAGATCGTAGATGTGATTCACGATATAAACGAAACAAGCAAGTCCAAAATACTCAGATCCGTTCACGTGAAAGTATAAATTCAAGCTACATAAAACTGTTGAAAGTTGAAACGAAGAAAAGTGGACGTACATGTATGCTTTTTTGAAATTCCATGTGTCTGAAAATAATCAGCTTAATTGGTTTGATTACATCCGGAGACCGAACTCTGACAGAGAGGTCGTACATATAGTTTTTGACATTCCAATCCTGAAAACTTTGACGGAGAAGCTTGTGGAAATTTAGTAAGCATGAGCTAAGCACGGATAATGGAAGGATAGCACAAACCTACATGGTGGACTTGCCACAGACCCACGAGCTTCACAGCTCCATAATAAGGCCACCTACCTGGAAATGGTTGAAACTTTCTTCTGTGCCTGTTTCCTCCATTTTCAGAAAAAAAGTTTTGTTCATATTTATGTGTTTGTCACAGACGATGGGATGAATTTGGCTTCTTCTCTTGCAAACCATCGACGGAACTGACGCGTATACATAGAACTGACACGCTATAATGTTCCTTCTTGACAAAATAAACATTTTTGGAAGTTGATTCATCACGTCAAAGACCGGAAAGTTTGCTGTTCCATTGCAGGGGAAAGTTGAAATTTGCACCAGCGGACTCATCCAACTAAAATAGGTCTCTACTAATACGATCAATTTTCATATTTACAGTTTATAAAATTGACTCGTTTATAGTTTATAAAAATTATTTAATTTATGAAAATTATTTAATTAATTAATTTTTAATAATAAAATTTATTAAAATAAATCAAACTAAAAAATTATTATTTTAAAATTTTTGTAATTAACGTGAATGGATTCATTTTTTTTCAATTATTATTATTAATTTTAATGAGTAATCGTATAAGAAAGACAAACGTTTAATGATAGCTGTGATGTTAAATGAACCTATACTTCATTGGTTGAATGGCTGACTTTGAATCTCGGCCCTTCATCTCCTCGTAATTTTGATTCGGACCAAATTAATAGGTTAAATCAAAGTTGATTGGGTTTTGAATACGAGTCAAACTTAGAGATGGTCCCAAACATCTCTAACATAAAATCTTTTTAGTTTATTTTTATTAAATATCGTAATTTTAATTTGTAAATTTGATATACTCAACACTAAAATAATATATTTTAAAATTAAATCAAAACGATATTGTTTTAAATGACTTAAACTAGACTTAAATATGTTGGCAATTAATTCAAAATTTTAGAATTGTTTAAATTTCTTTAAAATATGTCTTAGTTTATCTTTAATCTTATCTTATAAACCAGATTTGTTAGCTGAAATATGTATTTTAGTTTTATTTTATCTATATAAGGCAACCAAGTTTAATAATAAAGTAGAACATTATTACCTATTCTTTAATTTTTATCTTATCTCATCTTATTCATCTTGTTTTCTTCAAAATAGCGTGACGAGAAGTATATTATCAAATTCAGAAAAATCTTACAACTTTCAATTAAAGAGGGAATGTTGGAGAATAATTTAAAGTTGTTAAAAATAAAGTATTTATTTAAAGATAAAATTTGAAAAGTAGTAAAAATAAGATATGTTATTTGTTAAAAGATAAAATTGTATCTATTAAAATAAAGTTATTATCTCTTAGGATTTAAACTTTTAAAATTTTGATTTGTTTGCTTAATTTTTATCTAATATTAGTTAAGTTTGTTATTTTATTGCTTATATATTTAGGCCTCCAATATCAATGTAAAGTGTATCCATTAATAAATTACCTCTTGTATTATCTCTTTTATATTTTACTTTATTTTAGTTAGTTTCTGATTCTAAAATCTAATAAAATTGTATAACTTGAATCTTATCAAACTCCCAACCTGGTTAATTGAAATCATTCTTTGTTTAATCTGTTTCATTATTTTAACGATTTTGTAAATTCATGTCAATTTGAAGTTTAATCAAAACTTTTTTATAACATAAATAAAATTTCAAATTATTAAATATTAGAGTTTAAATTATTTTATTAAAAAATATGAGTTAAAAACGTTTTTGTACTAAAAAGAAAAAGGAAATATAACATTTAGTAAAAATATAAAAATATGTATTATATTTTTTAATATAGGTAGAGTGTATAGTACATTAACAATAATTGAGTTTGAGTCAACTATTGCTAAAATAATTAGAACTAGTCATTTGGATAATTGACTCTTATCACTTATAAATTCTTTAATATTTTCATTTTTTGTCAATATGAGATACTCTAACACTACACATCAAATGCAACTGGGACTAGACATTTAGGTGTTACTTGAAATAAATGCAATAATAACTTGACCGAATCGCTAGGACTGAACATCTAAACGACTAATCGAAAAATTAATAATTTGGACCAAATTTGTTCTGATATCATGTTGAAACACCTAACTCACCTCCAAAAGCTAGCTTGAGTTGAGAGATTTGCATATTATTATAAATGATTGAATGCACTCACACTTATCCAATGTGAGATTCTTGACACGCTCCCCTCAACTCAAAACAGGGTTGAATATCTGCTGGACATATTGAGCAAAGAAACCAAACCGAGTACCAACCTAAACTATTGAAACAAACAGGCTTTAATACTGTATTAGATTTTTTAACATGAGTAGAGTGTAAAGTTCATTAATAAAAATTAGACTTGAATTAACTATTATCAAAATGACTAGAACTAGTCATCTAGATAATTAATTCTTACCACTTATAAATCCTTTAATATTTTCATTTTTAAAAAATACGTACGGAATACTAAAAGAGTATGCCGACGGAGACAAAATTGACTACTTTGTTCCCAACCAACACACCACTTCCATCAATGAAAGAACCCCTACCTTGCAGTAGTGGCACCAGAGACCAGACACCCGAACATTGAAGTCTTAAAAGTCCCAACATCCTTTTGTCTCATCGTTGTTAGTTTCTAGCCAGACCAACCTAACGTTGTTTCTGCTTCCTTTTTCACTACCTAGGGGACAGGCAGCTCTGACCATGCACTCTCGAGTTCACTTAGTCATCATAGCTTGTTTTTAATGGTTTATCTTATTATTCGCACTGCCTGGACCTTTACATGGAAGCTTATAAGGATGAATATTCGTCTTTTTCGAAAACAACTGATGCAACTTTGAGAGATAATAATAACGCCAACTAGTTTACTCTGATCTTCATTTATTTCAGTAGAAATATGTAATGATTTCTTGTTTCTTATGCATAAAAAGTACAATAATAAAAATATGTAATGGTTTCTTGTAAAACGGAAGGTAAGAAACAAAAAGCTTGTTGTGGAGGATCTGCTTTCGGACAAACAACTTCAAAGAAAAGGAAACCGATTCATGGACTTTTTGCTAAGCCCCCCAAGAAACTGGCCCCTACGTTTCATGGCAAGTGAAAATAAGAGACCAATTTCCACAGCTTAAAGGTGGCTTGCAATTTATGCAATCTTAGCTCATGGTGAAGATATAGATCACATACACTCTTTGCAAATTATTTAGGAAGGGTTTGGTTTGAGAGTTTGGGAACGAAGAAATAGAATAATTGTAAAAAATAGTGTTTGTTTTGGAGTTTTCAATTCCAAAGGAATGGATTTATTCTATTAAATTTGGAAATCTACTAAATTCACCAAAGGGGATAAATATCAAGTTTTCATTCCAATCTAAGTTTTTATCACGTTTATTTTTTTACCATTTTATCCACAACCTTTGTCCTACCATCCTTTTTACTTCCTTATCACCTCTCAATTTCTTATGATCTCTTTACTTTCTTATCCTCATCTAATACTCGAAAATTATGATAAAATTCCTTGATCGCAATTTTCATTCCCATTGATAAAAATTGTTCGGTTTTTTTACAATCATATAGAGATAGCTCCAATAAATATATGAAAGGCAAATTATTTTCATTTTTATTGAAGGTAAAAATTGTATTATATTAACTTTCATTTCTATTAATGCAACACACCAAACAATAGTACTGGTATTAATACAGAAACTCAAGTTACAAATCAAACATCATTTTTTTATTTTTCATATCTATTCCCATCCCCTTTCATTATTATACCCATATTCATATTCAACTCCGTGCTCAAACCGAACGCTCCCTAATTTCCAACTTAGAGGTGTGGATCATATCAGTACCATTGGTGTGACATTAATTTATGTCAGGTTAGGATACTCAAAGACCAAACTCAAATCCGATTAAACTCAGTTTTGTTTGTTAATTTCGAGCCAAACTTAACTAATTTATGATGATTAATTGAGTCCAAAATTTTATCAAATTTAATTTCGTTCAAACTTGAATATTTGAGCTTAAATTTGAATATGATCAAAGCTAGATTTAGTCCATCGATTTCAAATTAAGTCCAGATTAATTTATCATTCATTAAATGTCAAAGACAGAAGGAGAGATTCATAAGATAACGAACTAAATCTAGTTTGAAAAACGAGGAAGAGGGAAGACAAAAAAAAAAGAGCTACTTGACGGAATCCTGTATTGGAAGAATTCATTTCAATTGATAGAAAGTAAAAACAAATAGAAGCAAAGATCATCCAAATTAGAAGAATCAATTGACTGTATAAATCTAGCCCACTTTACAGAAACAAATAAGTTACAATCGATCATGATCCATGGTCTACCTCAAAAATTGCAGTAATAATCCACTAATGCAAATTATGGGACTTTGTAAGAAAAAGTATCAAACAATATAGTTAACTCTGAGGAACATTGTATAAAGAATTTAAGATGATTGATGCAGATGAGATCCTTCAGGGACAGTTCGGATTCTGCTTGAGAATGTATCAGTGTAATGAGTTGAGGTGAAAAATTTGGCATTTGGGAATGTAGGACAATGTCTTTGCAGCCTGCTCGAACTTATTACTCCCACCTTCATTTTGTTCTAAGTTGATCTGACCAAAGAATTTCGTCCACCAAGTAGAGCTCCGCAATTTGGCCTGCAGAAAATCACACAAGAGATCATAGATGAACATTAAGAAACTTCTAATTAAGATAGAATTTGTATGATCGATCACGGATTAGTAACTTACTGCCCTTCCAAATCTAGACACTTCATAAGTTTTAGCTTTGTGGTGACCTGGAACACCTGCGTGTATGAAGATTTGATGGCGGAAGTCTTATGAGAAACTAAATACATAAAGCTTAATCATCATAGTGATAATATGATATTGAAAAGAACCTGGTAAAAAGCACCCAATAACAAGAATATATAGGATCGTTTTTGTCAGAAAAGCTTAAACATGCATATCAGATTGCACATGAAATCTAAAGTTATTTTACCTGTAAATATTACAAGACCTTCAGTTGATAAAGTTGCCAATTCTGGAAGCGTCTTGTTGAGGTATCTTGGAGACAGATAATCCAATGCGTCCGAGATAATTACCAGATGAAATGATTTTTGTCTGTATGGAAGAGGAAACTTGATGTCAGCCACACGAACAAGAGCCTTCCTTACAAGTGCATTGCAAATTCTATCAGCATCCTCTATATCATAGGGTTCCACACCCCAGGCTTCGGTTTCTTCTTCTGTTAGCAATCGTGATACGACGGCACAAGTATCCGGACCGACATGCAAAACTTTGTGCATGCTATCACCATATGCCTTCTTCAAAACCGGAATTGCTCGCATAACCTCTGCGGTGCATGAGAAATCTCCTGCATACAAGTCAATCCCAAGATCAGGAGGATTAACACGATTCTCTAGATGCTTACATGAATTAATTCGATCCTATAACCATCCACTGATTTTACTGTTAACATTACACCTCAAGTAACAGCTTCAGAGTACATAAAACACACAACTCCTTTTTCGTAATGACCCAACTTCTTAAAGGTCATAGGAACAGCTCAAACAGTAGACTAAACTTGCTATTTATAAATCTGGGAAAAGAACGATCAATTGTAATTCATGCTGTACATTGTCTATTAATATAATTTACGATGGAGAAAGAAGAAAAGCAATTCTGTCAAGAACACTAGAAAAAAAGCAATTCTGTCAAGAACACTACCTGTAATCCGACTGACAACCACTTTGATGCCAGATCCCCCTATCAAAGGAAACAACAACAGACGCACTCAAAAGCACAACCAATGAAGCTGCAGTAAACAGCATTCTAAAACTTACATTCCAACATTAGAGAATTCGATGAGTTTGATGACACTGATCACTAACCTGAGCCGTTGTACATATACGTAAACACAAGTATAGCCCCCTAAAAAGTTGTTCCACACAAGGAAACAGAAGAAAAGAACACAAAAATCAAAAACGATTTAGATTCAAGCCAAAAGCAATGAATTTTGGAAGTGAAGAAATGTTCCAAGTGTACCAGAACAATGAGTGCAATGGACAAATAAGGGGAGGGCTGCGACCTGGATTTGAAAGCGAACAACCCGGCTCCTCCTCCGCCATCCCCGACGTAACGGCGAGATGGATGCATCGCCGGCCTCCGTGACATGACTTCAAATGTCGTGGACGGTACGGTACTACACCGTTTCAAATTTCTGATCCAAAAGAGAAATCAAACTGAGTCATCCCCAGGTACAGACACACAAAGAAAATTTACTACACAGAGACATAATCACATAGCGTCTGCATAGATCGGTAGACACAGGGAAATCCTATAAAGACCCTCTCACCTACGAACAGTGGTTGAAGAAACAGAGGTGAGAGAGATGTTCCTCGTACAAGCCAAGAGTTTCGTTAGTTCCTTATTTTACTTTTTGTAATAAACAAAATTTTTGAGTAGTCAGAAAAATTAAAATTTAAAAATATTTGAAAGAGTATAAAAACAGTAATATTTAGAAGAATTATGTAATATATTTTTATTAGTGTTGGTTTTAATTATTAAATAATTATTTAATTTTGAGTAATATTAATTATCAAACTCAAAATATGTTTTTAAATATTAATTTTTGTCCTCCATTAATTATATTAATTAATAAATCTTTGATATTAAGTTATTAACAATTACATAGATGTAATCCTGATAAACGAATCAAACAAGGCCGTTTCGGTATGAGACAAAAGCTTAATATTCTTCCTATCTAAAATAAATGTCGTTTTAGAGAGATGCATACTTATTAAGAAAGCTAGTGAAATATTTGATATACCCTTATTAATTACATGTTAAATTGTCTTAAAAATGTAATCTGTATAATTAAGATGCGAGAGAAATTAAAAGGTTATTTTAGAAATAAAATTATAAATATGCATAAAAAATCGTAAATAACACTTATTTTAAATAATTAAAATCCCTCTAAAACGACTTTTATTTTAAATAGGAAGGCATAGTTGACTTATATTTTTGTATATAACTAAAGAATCCTCAATTTTAGTTTAATAAAATAAAGAGCCCTTAAAAGTAATAGTCCTGTGGAAGAAATAGTCAAGCAAATCCCAATCACAGATGTGACTAAACCCTTATAATTAGTGACCCCCTTGACCATTTAAACTAGATTAGATTTAAGGCCCAGCCCAATCTGGCGCATTAACAGGGGTGATCCAGATACAGTATGAGCGACTGGCATGAATTGGTCAAAGGGCAAGCTTTGAAATGGGGCCTCTGCTCTGAATCGGGCAAACATCATTCCCATGTGACAAACATCAAAGATGATCCACATACTTCAAAGATGATGTTTTGCAGGAATAGAAGAAGGGTCAACTTGCACTCAAATCCACAAGTGGACAATTCACTTGGGTTCGTTGCGTGTCAGTAAAAATGAAACTTGTACACGTACGAGAGAGATTAAGTGAAGATACTATCATCCTGATCCTGCCTCGAAACTGTTCTTTTACTACAATCCCCTGTTCCATCTTTTAACAGATAAATTTTCTCACAAAAGAATCGATCCATGAACAAAAGAATTGAGAAATGACGTAAACAAAAACGGAAATCTTACATATACTGATGACCACTAAACATTATCCACTGAAATGCCTCTCTCTCCAGACTGTAGGCATTCTAATCACTCTATTAACATGGCATATTCTTCATACTGGGTGGCAAATTCGTCGAGGTTGTGGAAGATGGAAGCCGCTTCAAGAAAAATCACCTTTCGGCCAGGTTACTGTTGTAACCGTGTAAGTTCGTGTTTCTCGACCGATAATTGTACTTGTGTCCACCCATATTAACCTGTGATCTAGATAAGGCGTATGTAGAAATCTGTTCTTCACTGAACCTGCTCGCCTATCAAGTCTAGGCCGACGAGCAGGAAAGATATGCCTTGAAACAACAGGAAATAGAAGTGAATTCCCTGAGCAGACAGTAGACTCCTTGCTGAAGCTGTTAAAAGCAGGAAAGCCAAAGACAACTCCTTGGTGTATATTCTATTATGCTTCTTCTTACTTTTAGCCTTTTTCTCCTGTTGCCTGATTTCCTCCTTCATTTCGTCAAGGTTTGATTCCGAGGAGCCTCGTTGATGCTTGTGCTCCTTATGAGCCAAGGAGACAAGATCACCCTCAGAAGAGCGGCCAGACTTCTTTGTGACAACCCATTCATAGGCACTGCCAAGCTGGAAAAGACCAGAGATCATAGCGTTGAACTTGGTTACTGACATAGTGTTCTCAAAAAGAAGGTACGGCACAATGAAGGGGAAGGATTTGGGAGCTGGCAGGATATTGAGAAATGACATGGTAGCTGGAATATAACAGACAACCCATGCTGGGAGCTCGGCCTCTGGTACAAACATTGTCATAGGAAGAATTATGCAGAATAGGGTGAATGAATAAAATGGTAGGATCAGCTTCCTGAGCAGAAAGAAAAGAAAGATCATGTTGAATCTCTTCCATATGCTAATCTGCAAAGCATTAGCGAATGAACAGAATTAGCAAATTGAACCAAGTAAAATCTGAGAATTTTGCAATATTGTCAAGATTTTTTTGAGAACCGCTGCACCTTGGACCGGATTATATCAGGCAAACAGAGCCTGAACAGCTGCATGGGTCCCGAATGCCACCTGTGTTGCTGTTTTCTGTAAGCCTCATATGATTCAGGCAATTCGCATTGACACTGAGACCAAACAAACAGCAAAACTTACTAGTCCATCCCAAAAACAACTGAGAACTTTGTTCAGATGGTACACTACAAAACTTACTATACCTCAACATCATTGAGGAAAATGAATTTCCAGCCATGAAGATGAGCACGGACCGCAATGTCCATGTCCTCGACAGTCGTTCTCTCTAACCAACCACCAGAATTCTCCAAGGCCTTGATCCTCCACACACCAGCAGTCCCATTGAACCCGAAGAAGTTAATGAAAACACCATTCACTTGCTGCTCTACTTCAAAATGGAATGCCAGATTAATGTTCTGTAACCGGGTTAGTAAGTTCTCATCCCTGTTAACAAATGACCATCTAGCCTGAACAAGCCCTAGTTCTTCGTTATCCTGTAATCAAATATCAAAGTGAATTTCAAGCTTCCATACGAACAAAGTCTCCCCATTAAAGACCACGTACACCACAAAAACAAATCAACATACCCTAAAATGTGGGACAGTCCTCTTGAGAAAATCAGGATTGGGCTGAAAATCAGCGTCAAATATAGCAACAAATTCATAGTCTTTAACATAGCTGCAATTCATGGCGGACTTGAGATTACCAGCTTTATACCCATCTCTAATAACCCTATGCCTGTACACAATCCGGGCACCATCTTGCTGCCATTTATGCACCTCTTCTTTTATCAACAACTGCGTTGTAGGATCATCAGAATCGTCCAGGACTTGGATCAAAATCTTCTCTTTAGGCCAGTCCAACTTACACACGGCAGCGATTGATTGCTGGTAAACCTAATGCACAACATAAAAACCAGTTAAAACTAACTAAACAACCAATTTCATCAACACTTGACTGAAAACCAACTATAAAAACAGAGTTAAAAAGTTCACCTCTTTCTCGTTACACATAGGGATCTGAACAAGTACCATAGGAAAGTAGCCATTTTCTCCGGACTCCAGATCGGCGGCAGGTTCTTGTTTGGGAATGGGTTTAATCTTCTTAAATCGGATCCAGAAACAACCCAAGCAGAGGACAAGCCTATCCATACTCTGGATTAGGAACAAAATAATACACATATTGGATAAGAACTGCAATGGAGGAGCGAGGTACTCCACACGAATTAAAACCCAGCGTGAATACAGACTGTCGAAAATGTCTTTGAATCCAAAAGGCGCCGCTATGAGGTACTGTAGCTGTAGGTGTGGAGCACCAAAGTGCCAGCCTTTGAAATAAGCTACCACCTCGAAACCTAGTAAGATAACCGACAACCACAGGAAGAGTTTGATGCATGTTTGGAACCGAGTTTTGACTGTCGGGTTCTCGTTAGCACGACCGGCATCCATGTCGGCGTCGGTGTCGGTGTCGGTGCGGCCGGAACGGACCCGGCGTTTGACGGCAGAGCCGAGGGAGACCATTGCTGCAGCAATGGAGCTCAAGCAGCCAGCAGCTTTGTGGGCCTTGAGGAGGAGAACCCATGTGAGCTGTTTGGCGTTCTTGTTCCGGGATTTGTCACGGTGACGTGCCGGCGAGTCACCGACCAAGAAATCTTCCTCCGATGGACCTTCAAGCTCGACCATTGACCAGTTCGGGTTCTCCATTTTAACCACCACTGGCGTGCCTCTGTGACTCTCCCTGGACCACCAATCGAATGATGGTGGCATCTCGGGTTACTTCAACCTCAATGTACTCCGGGTCCGATGTATCAAACCAATAGATCAACCAAATATGGCTTAAAGAAAAATCTCTTCTCTTTTGGCTTGAAGTCTCAAAGAGGCTGTAACTTTGATCTCATTGTCAGAGAAACATCGGCCAAATTGGTACGAGTAGCAATGGTGATATGCAAAGGCCTCAAAAACCAGTGCTTATAAATGGTGAATTTGGTTATAGGTTAAGATGAGTCCAAAATGCTCTCATCTCATTCAAATACAGGGAATGTATTTGAAAGGTAAACGAAGAACATTCACACACAATGACCCAGACAAAACACAGATACAAATGATTGCTCTAAATCCGACACAAATTACGTTAGTTTTTAACTTTTAACCAGAAAGTTACCAATACAAGATGGGCTTTGCCTATTAGAGAAGAAGAATCCGAAATTTTGCCAAGGACCCAAGAACAGATATAGATTAAAAAGAGAAAAGACGGATTATAAACAAAAACCCAGATGGGAAATTCACAAATGACAGCTTTTTCACCTTCTGTTTTTCACTCTTGTCGTCACGCCCCTCCCTCCTTTCAAGTTTCAAGCTTTATGTTCCGTATAAACTATGGGAAAGGAGGAAAGGCAAGGTAACTCAAATCTCGAAGACCCCAAGCCCAAAATGTATAAAGTTAAATGGTAAAAAACGAAAAACAATTAACATTTGGTTTTTTCCTTTTCTTTTTCTCTGGGCAAAACCATTTCAACAAGCGGAAAGATCGTTTGAGTGGGTCCCAAAATCTATCCTTCCAGGTTGGTATTGAGAAGTCTCGCGTGGGAATATTTCAAAGAAAAAAAAAACACATAGCAATAGAAGCTTCCTTTTAATTATTATTTTAAAAAAAGGTTTAAGCTGATAATTATATAGTACTGTTTAGCTAATTAACCTCGTACGTAGAGTTGTCTTAATTAAGGTAGAAAAAATTAAAGTGTTTAGTTGGTCCTTTTGTTTTATATGATTATTATATATACATTAAAAAATAACTAATTTCGTAAAAAATTTAATTTAGAATCAAATTCTCCAAACTGTTTAATTTAATAATTAATATCTTAAAATTTGCATAATTTAAGTTAAAATATTACTTTGAAAACTAATAAATATACAACACATTAAATCAATAAGAACAATATTTAAATTTAGATATACAAGTTTTAAAAAATTATTATTGAATTAAAATTTTATAAAATGTTAGATACTATTTAATTTCTTACTTTTTATGAAAAAGTGTTTAATTGATCTTTTTCTTTTATATGATTATAAAAATTAACATATTTAGAATTCCTAATTTAGCTTTAAAATTTT
>JANZLD010000002.1:5828943-5841153 GCA_026413575.1 Erythroxylum carthagenense | reverse complement strand
TGTGAGAGAGGTTTTGTACTAATAGTTTCATATTAGTGGAAGTATAAGAAGTCCGTGGACGTAGGCAAGATTAAGGCTGAACCACATTAAAAATTCTTGTGTCTTGTTTTCTCTTGTTCGCTAATCTTTTGCAGTATTTCCAACAGGAACACCTCAACAAAATGGCCGAGTAGAAAGAAAACATCGCCATATTCTTAATGTGACAAGAGCCTTACGTTTCCAAACAAATTTACCTATAGAATTTTGGGGAGAATGTGTGCTCACAACTGGATATTTAATTAACAGGACTCCATCTATGTTATTAAATGGTAAAACCTCATATGAGATGATATTTGGGAATGTGCCATCTTACAAGCAGATTCGGGTTTTTGGTTGTTTGTGCTATGCGCATAATCTGAATAAAGATAAGGACAAGTTTGCTAGTAGGAGTCGTAGGTGTGTATTTGTTAGGAGTGTATTTGTTAAGAAAGGATGAAGATTGTATGATTTGGAGACTAATGAATTCCTTGTGTCAAGAGATGTGGTGTTCGTTGAAACAGCCTTTCCACATGAGAAAATAATAGGTGATGAAAGCAATAATAATAGAATTGTGGAGTTGGGTAATGAAAGTGGGAGTGATGAAATGGAGGAACATGATGAAAATGTACCGAGAGCTGATGAGGTGAGCCAAGAATTAGAGGAGTTGAGCACCGCAGATGGGGAAGAAGTGGAAAGAAATGAAGTAGTGGTAGAGGAACTTAGAAGAGGACAACGAGTCAAGCAACCATATGTTTGTTTCAGGAATTATGTAACAAATAACGTCAGAGTAAGCCCCTCGGAATGCTCACCTTCCTAATCTAATTCCTCAAGTATGCCTTATTCTTTAGCACATTATGTGAGTTATAATAAATTTTCTGCACAACATTGGTGTTTCTTAGTAGCCATTACAACAGGACATGAACTGAATTCCTATGCCAAGGTCATGAAAGATGAATGATGGAGAGAAGCCATATGAACAGAAATACAGGCTTTGGAAGATAATGGTACATGGACCGTTGAAAGTTTACCATTTGGGAAGAAAGCTATCGTGAGCAAATCGGTGTATAAAATTAAATATAACTCTGATGGCAGTGTTGAACGGTACAAGACGTGTTTAGTGATACAAGAAAATAATCAAGTTGAAGGGATAGATTATCTAGAGATTTTTGCTCCCATCATGAAAATGGGTACTGTGCATACTTTTCTTACCATTGTCGCTGCGCAAAATTGGGAACTCCATCAAATGGATGTCCAAAATGCCTTCCTATACAGTGATTTGGTGGAAGAGATATACATGAAGATGCCATCTGGATTTACTTCTCCATCACCGGAAAAGATTTGTCGACTTTGCAAATCTTTGTATGGTTTGCGACAACCACCTAGATGTTGGTTTGCAAAACTAGCTGCATCTCTTAAAGCTTATGGGTTTCAGCAATCATATTCAAATTACTCTTTATTTATTTTCCGAGCTAGGTCTATTCATTTGAATGTACTTGTTTATGTTGATGACCTAATTATCTCTGGCAATGATGTCTCAGCTATACAACGGTTCAAACACTATTTGAGTCGGTGCTTTCATATGAAGGACTTAGGGAAGCTGAAATTTTTCTTGGGACTTGAAGTGGCCAGAAATTTAGATGGTATTTTCTTGTGCCAACGTAAGTATGCATTAGATGTGATTGATGAGGCTAGATTACTAGGTTCTAAGCTAGCTGCCACACCTCTTGAACAAAATCATAGACTCGCTCTTACAGAGAGCAATGAAATTGATGATCTTGTTCGATATAGACGGTTGGTGGGGTGGCTTATCTATCTTACCATCACTCAATCCGAGTTGACTTATTGTGGGCGTATTCTTGCTCAATTTATGCAGAAACTAAAGCAAGCACATTGGGAGTGAAATTTTTTGACAAAAAAGGCTTAGCCAATACAAAAGATAGAAAAAGAGAGCATCGAGGAAGAAGAGAGGAATTCTGGAGATTTTTCATTCATTTCTAATTGATCTTCTCTCTATTACATCATTTCCTTTTATAATACAAATCTAACAATTTATGTTTTTGATTTCAGCGAGAATATCGCAAATGTGTAGTTGTGAGCTTGTCATCTCACAGGTTCTATAATAATTCACATAGCTTGTACAATAGATTTCCTTGGAGAGTAATTCCGATGTTGAAGATTTTATAGAATAATGTTAGACTTTCATTTGAAATGTTCCTGTGGTTACTTGTGTACATCACTGTTGAGTAGATTTGTATCTGTAACATCCCCCCTCAAATTGAACTAAGTTGAAAACCTTAGATTCAATTTGATACAAAAGTGATTGAAAAGTTGTTGTAGTAGTGACTTTGTGAATATATCAGCAATTTGGTCTACTGATGGCACATATCTGGGTTGGATTACTCCTATCAAAACCTTTTCTCAGACAAAGTGAACATTATGCTCAATGTGCTTTGTGCGAGCATGAAAAACGGGGTTTGAGGCTAGGGAAATAGTAGTCATACTGTCACAACAGAGTACAGTTGGTAGGGTACTGGGATCAACTAGTTCAAAAAATAGATTTTTTAGCCATAAAACTTCAGTAGTAGTAGCAACCATTGAGTTGTACTCCGCTTCGGTGCTTAACCTAGCTACAACAGTTTGTTTCTTTGAGCTCCAAGTGATTAAATTGTGACCTAGAAATAGGCAATATCTAGTGTTACTTCTTCTGTCATTTAGATAGCTAGCCTAATCAGAGTCACTATAAAGAGAAAGGTTGAGATTGGATTTTGTGAATGTAAGGCCAAGATGCATCAAGATAACGCAGAATGCATTTGCAGGCAGCCCAGTGGGCACATGTAGGCTAGACAAGGAACTGGCTGAGACGGTTGACTACAAATGCTATATCTGGTCTAGTGTGGACAAGATATTGTAGAAAACCTATGGTATTTCTGAAAAGAGTGGGATCTTCAAAAATAGGAGAGTCTGAGTGGGTAAACTTTGAGCTACTACTAATAGGGGTAGGATTGGGTTTACAGCACTCCATATATGTCTTTTTGAGAATGTCCAGGATATATTTAGATTGGCAGAGATAGACTCCAGTGGAATCTCTATAGGCTTCAAAGCCTAAAAAACAATGGATGTCCCTGAGGTCTTTAAGTGCAAAGGTTAAGTTTAGGCTTGAAATGAGATTGGCTATGTAAGATGGATCATTTCTAGTAATGAGAATGTCATCTACATGTACTAAAAGGTAAGTAACAGTCCCTGTCATTTTTGTGTATGTAAAGACTTGCATCGGAGCCCCAGGATAGAAATGCTTGCTGTAGTTTATGGAACCAGGATCTTGGGGCTTGTTTGAGCCCATAAATAGCTTTATTTAGGAGGCAAACATGGTTGGGGTATCTGGGGTCAAAGAATTGGGGAGGCTGGGACATATAAACAGCCTCAGTTAGGTCCCCATTAAGGAAGGTGTTGTTAACATCAACCTGCCTGATGGACCAATTATAATGAACAGCTAATAAAAGGATAACATGAAGGGTAGGTGCTTTGATAACTGGGCTAAAGGTTTCCTCAAAGTCAATGCCAAGGGTTTGATGAAACCCCTTGGCAATAAGTCGAGCTTTATATTTGAGAATTGCGTCATTTGGTCATGTTTAATGCAAAAGACCTATTTAGAACCAATCACATTATAGCTAGGAGAAGGAGGAACAAGTATCCAGGTGTTGTTTGTGTGAAGGGCAGTGAGCTCATCTTACATTATAGCAAGCCATTTTGGGCCTGAAATGACTTATTTGATAGTGGTGGATTCTATATTTGCGGTTTCCATGTGAAATTTAGGTTTAAAGATGCCAGATTGTGATCTGGTTGTCATGTTATGGGTTCTGTGCATGGGACGTGGCTCAGGTTAAGGATGCGATATCAGAGAAGATGAGGTAGGTTCAGTAGTAGCTAATGGATAAGAACTTTATGTATTTGTAGTTTGGTTATTTTGATGTGTGCTGGTAGGGAAAGTCTGTATATGTTTGGTGACTGGCAGTAGAGTAGTAATAGGTGAAGATGGCGTGTAAGGAGAAGAAAAATTAGAGGAAGAAGAGAATAGTTCAGAGTAAGGAAATTGTACCTCATTAAAAATCACATGCTTGGTGATGAAGACTCGTCCTATTTTGTCCATGCACTTACCATTTGTGGTTTGAATTGATGCCTAAGTATAGGCACTTTTGTGAGTGGAAGTCAAACTTGTGAGATGAGTAGTGTTGTAAATAAGGGAACACTAAGCACCTAAAGACTTTTAGAAAGATGTAGTCAGGAGTTCTGTGAAATAGTTTCTCAGTAGGTGAAATAAAGTTCAAAGCTGATGATGGGGTGAGATTCTATAGATGAGTTGCGTACTCAAAGGCCTCTTGCCAAAACTTGAGAGGAAGATGAGCAAGAGCTAGCATGGTTAAACCTGCCTCAACTATTGTTCTGTGCTTTCTTTCAAGGACCCCATTCTGTTGATGGGTGTATGGGCAGGAAAATCTAGTCTGAATGCCTTATAGAGTTTGTGTTTTGTGAAAACTTAGATATTCTACACCCATGTCTGCTTGAAAGCATTTGATCTTAAGATCCAACAAATTCTTAACTTGTAGCTTAAATCTCATAAATGCATTAGATAGATCAGATTTCAGTTTTTGAGGAAAAATCCATGAGAACCTACTAAAGGCATCAATGAATGTAACATAGTATCTGGACCCTATAGATGAAAGGTATAGGGTTGGTCCCCATATATCCAAATATACGAATTCAAGAGGTTTCGTAGTTGAGATTTTTAATGGAGTGAATGGTAACTGGTGTATTTTCCCAATCTTACATGAGTCACAAAAATCTAATTGAGAATTGATATTAGATGGATATAATTTTCGTAAAATAAGATTGAGAACTCTTGAATTTGGGTGTCCTAAACGGGCATGCTATATATTAGGATCATGAGTTACAGTAGAAGCTACGTGACACTTGTTTGTATTTAACAAAGGAGTGGGAAGTATGCCAGAAGTGACTTTTTGATTTGTGTTTGAGTGTGGTGAGGTTGATCGACTAAAGAGGTCCAGATCGACTTGGTACAATCCATCTTTAAGGCATCCTTGAAGAACCAATTGCTTGGTTCTCAAATCCTTAAACACACAAGTGACCTTGAGAAGGAAAAGGAGGATTGGGTAAAAGACTAGCTGGGTATGGATTCGGATGTGTAGGTGGTGGATATGATGTGGGGTGAAACGAGTTAGGGTGAGGAGATTGAGGCATAGCATATTGGAAGGTTTGGTCATAACGTTTGAAGCACTGCCAAGCTGAATGGTTTGGTTTAGAACATATTTGGCAATACATCCTATTTCCAAATCGACCAGGTCTCCCACCTCTGTGTCTTCCTCTAGGGCCACCTCTGAAGCCACCCCTAGTGAATTTGTTAAAATCATTATTATAGGCAAAATTAGCTTAGTTTTCTGTTTGTTGAGAAAGGGGTCTGAGAGGTAGAGATTGAGGCGTTTGTACTGGCATTAAGATGGGATATGCTCTGCTCATGAATGAATAACTGGAATTTAGCATCTTCAAAAGTTATAGTCTCCAGTTGTGAATGAATTAGAACCATAGCAGGATCAAAGTCATGGCCTAATCCTCCCGTGAGAGACATAATGAGATCCTTGCTTTTCAAGTCATCCCCAACAACCTTTAAGGAGTCTCCTACTCCTTTAATTTTCATTGCATAACCACTGATAGAATCTGAGCCTTTCTGCATAGTTTGGAATTGTTGACACAACTGGGCTATTTTAGCCATTGATTGCTGATTGAAGGTCTTAAATAGACATTGCCAGATTTCTAAGACTGAACTGCAATGTGTTATCTGGCCAATTAAGACCTTATTAATAGTTGAGATCAGCCAGCTCATGAGAAGCTTATTTTGATTTCATCCATGTGCTGCAATCTGGATTAGGAATGGGAGTTCCAACATTGTCAAGAAATTTGGGTGGTATAGGACTTTCTGGGTTGATACGGGTGTCAAAGTCAAGGGCTATAATGATGGGGAGTATTTGAGTTTTCCAATAAAGGTAATTGGAGTTATCTAGCTTGATAGGGTTGAAATTAAGAGTTTTAGCTAAAGAAGAAAAAATCCATAGTTGAACTAGTTGTAATTTGAGATACAGGATTTACAGAGGACATTGGTCCTTGATTGGTGAAGATGGTGTCGTTAGACATGGTAGCTTTGATAGCATGAAAATCTTTGACAAAAAAGGCTTAGCCAATACGAATGATAGAAAGAGAGAGCATCGAGAAAGAAGAGAGAAATTCTAGAGATTTTTCATTTATTTCTAATTAATCTTCTCTCTATTACATCATTTCCTTTCATAATACAAATCTAACAAATTCTGTTTCTGATTTTAGTGAGAATATCGCAAATGTGTAGCTGTGAGTTGCCACCTCATAGGTTCTAGAAGAATTCACACAGCTTGGATAACAGATTTCCTTGGAGAGTAATTCCGATGATGAAAAGTCTATAGAATAATGTTGGACTTTCATTTGAAATGTTCTTGTCGTTGCTTGTGTACGTCACTGTTGAGTAGCTTTGTCTCTGTAATAGGGAGGCTGCTCTTCACGCGGTGTGTTACTTGAAAGATTATCTAAGACAGGGTATTTTGTTACATGCCAATTGTGATCTCAAGTTGATTGCTTACGGCGATTTTGACTGGGCTAGCTATTCATTGATGAGACGATCTTTAATTGGATCTGTTTTGGGAAACTCACCTATCCCTTGGAAAACTAAAAAGCAACATACAGTGTCTCGTTCTTCTGCTAAAGCTGAATGTCGATCTATGACCGCCACGACTTGTGAACTAAAGTGGTTGAAAGAGTTATTGGACAGCTTTGGTGTAACACATTCTGAACTAGTGCATTTGTTTTGTGATATTCAGGCAGCTTTACATATAGGCACTAATCCTGTATATCATGAACTTATTAAACACATTGAAGTGGATTGTCATTTTATTCGTCATGAGATATTAACTGGCAACATTCACCCCACATATATACACACTTCCCTACAACTTGCTGATATTTTCATCGAGGCATTGGAAAAGGATCAGTTTCATTTCCTACTTTACAAGTTGAGCATTCGAGATGTCCATGCTCCAACTTGAGGGGGGTATTGAAAAATCGCTGAATTAGTAGAAAATCACTGCTGCCTATTTACTCCATTTGTTTAGGAAATTTTGTACATATCTTTACTTCCCTTTTGTTGTATGATTCATCTGTATTTTAGGTAGAGTAGCCTTATTTAGGAGTTCTCTAATTAGGTTGTTTTGGGATGATATATTGCTGGTTTTCAGTTTATTGAAACACATAATTCTAATTCTAAAATCACTTAGGTTCTTTACATAATCTTAAAATAATATTATTTTAAATGGGATCAGACGTTCAAATCTTTTGACCCGAACTTCATGCGAGACTTTGCATCTGAACAATCCTTAATCTGATAGTTTTTCGTCCTGCGATTAGCGCAGGCTCAATTGTCATCCATAAAGTACAAATCAATGGAGGGTGTGGCCCAGCAAAGTAATGGCGTATACTGAGGCGGGGCACAGAGTAAAATGGTTCGTTTTGAACGATTCAGCCTATGGACCTATACAAAAACGTCACAAAAGCTAAAATGGTCCAGATGCGCCTGTATGGCATGTTTAATATGCTCATACTGCATAGAAAGGGAGAACCAGCCCACAACTGCGATGGCCTTAACCTGATAAAATGAACAGATCAAAAGATTATGAAATTTGATCTTAGAGAAGAACAAAAAGCACCAAATCCAAACACGAATTTAAGGAGACCATAAATCAAATGGAACATTTTCCTCAACAAACTTTAAGGATTCCAATTTTCAATTTACATATCAAAGTTGCCATGTTTGTAGCATGTGAAAAGGATATGTACAGATAAATTTAAGGAAGTAAAAGCCGCCAAATTCAGGGTAAGTATACAAATGATGGAGCTCTTGAAGCAGAGAAGACAGTATCAATACCGATTTTATCAAGTGGCGCAATTTGCTTCTCTTAGCTCGAGTTATGTCCGAATAGAACCAGTCACCAGTTTACTGTCCTCTCTAATGTTAGCTTCGGACTTCCCTGAAAATGCCGTAAACATCGCTACAGATGGCCACAGTGCTTGAAGAGACGGCTAGTAGTATCATCGTCCATGATGATAATCTGTCATTCTTTCTCGCAATTCCATGGGTATCCCTGGACGACAACCAGCAAATCAACAGAATAAGTTTTCCTAGTTACTGTACAGGACAAGGGCAACAGGGACAACAGCCATTGAGCAGCCATAAGGCGGATAACAGATACAAATAAAACGATAATGTTTAACAGTTTAAATTTTGACATTTTGGTTTAAGCCGAAATCAATGAGTAAATTTTGAATTGAGTAGCTTTCAGTTGAATTGAGTTTTAAATTTAAAAAGAGTCAAGCTTCAGATCTTGTGTTCTGCAGACCAGCTCAAAAAAAAAAAGTTTGAAATTAAAAAAAAAGGTCCATTGACAATGTTAATAATGTATGATTGCTTTCAATCTCACAATGTGATACTATCTCCTATGAGCATACTGCCTGATTTATGTCAGAATTTTCAAGTTAAAGCTATGGGATCAGTGAATCAGGTCTTGGCCCTACTTCCTCTGACGTCTCTTGGATATATTAAGGAAAACAAAGCACTTCATCTGCTGGTTTATAAAATCCCTTCGTGTCCAGATGTTCCAAACATCAACCCACATAAAAGAGATTGCCAACCACAACAATCAACTCATAAAAGTTACAACTTTTAAGTCATTGGCACCAATCTATCATCAGATTTTCGCCAGGTCACACTTACCTACTAGTTTTGTTAAATTCAGGTTAGTAATTGCTCGTGTTGAGATGGAAAATCTTAGTAAAATGAAAGTAAGACTAAGAAGAACCACAAACTAGTTGAACGAGGGTGACCACCTCATATGTGATCATATTAAGTGGTGATTTCCAATGTTGCAACAGAAGGTTTCTACTTAAATAACATAGATGCATACCTGAGGGCGATGGCAGCTGGAAAAATAAAACCTATAGAGACAGCTGCTGTGGCACCAGTAAACTGGAAAGCATCCCATATATTCGGCACAAAAATTGCTCCCGCAAAGATGAATCCCATTAGAGCTGCTGTTACTAGAGAAAATCTGCTGCAGTCGTTCGCAATGGGAAGTGCATGAGGAAAGAGTAGATCATCCAAATTGAGCCGAAGGGAGAAGAACACAATTGGGAAAACGAGCATCAGATGGACACCATAGCTCACTCTAACTAAATCACTGAGCACTGCGGAATATGGTATCCCAAGATCACCATCGAAATTGGCAAGCACATCATCTAACGTTTGATCACCAAAAAGAAGAACCCCAAAGAAGCTAGTAGCAGCATAAACCGACGAGCACAATCCAAGGGAGGTTCGTACTATTGACTTCATCTGGGATGAATCTTTCAGTTCATTCTCTATGGGGTGAACTGAAACAAGCATTTTACAATTAGAAGCAAGCAATCAATGATTCAATACCCATCATCGAATACATTGTGTGTGTTTAGTTTAGCAGCATACCACTGTGGTGGCAAATATAAGCAGTGACTATAATAGGCACGGTTGTGAAAAGCTTCCAAAAAGAGGCCTGGTCGGTGATTTTAGGCATCAAACGTGGCATTCCAATACTTCCTTCTATTACTTTAACTATGGCTATTCCCGCAGTTATCGCCACAAATACAACAGCCAAAGCCACTGACAATGCCGATGTGTATCTCAACGAATCTAGTATTACAGATAGTAAAACTCAGAGATATCAATCCTACACTTATAAAATACAACCAATCCTTATTTTTCATTTTTAGTAAATTATGCTAAATTACTGTTTAGATCGTTCAAGTCAACCTGAACCGGATCGGAATTAATTTCAATCTTTGGTTAATTTGATACTTAATTTGTTAGAGAATCTTCAACCCATTAATGATTTTCTACGTCAGTATTCTATTATACTATATCTCATTACACCACTTTTCACAATGCGTTACACTCTAAAATTATCCATGTAATGGGACATTGGAATTCCACCAACATTTCATTATCTATATAATACTCCTTATAAATTCAGTACTAGTGCACTCTCTCCAATACTCATATAATGCAAAGCTCGTATAATGCACAGCATAAAAGATGCTCTTCGATTTAAGTCTATTTTGCCATCTTTACACAGATTAAACATAACATTTTTATTCAGTCAAATGCTAATTTTAGTAGATTAAATGTCACTTTCGTTAACGTGATACCATTTTATTAAATTCAACTTAATTAAGTTAGCTTCCATATACAAAAGTATGTGTTACGTATGAGCTTACCAAGGCGCTTGAAAGAAATTAGAGGAGCGAAAACAAGTACGGTCGTGAGTAGCAGTAAAGCGAAGCGCGTGGTCAACCAGCTTTGACCAAACCATTCGTTTATAACACCTGTGTGGCGGACCCCATCAGACCATGTCCCTGCTAACACGTCACCTGTTGTCAACGATAGTACTAACACCGTTAAACCCAACAACTTGACGGTTTCTCCATAACAAATAACAACAATGACTACGCTTTTGGGCGCTAAAGCGAAGAAGAACACAATACCAACTATTACCTATGATGATCATGTAGACGACGAGCATGCCCAAGTTATTGATGACAATGCAGACCTGAAGGAGCGCGCGGCTAGGCCCGCCGAATGCGTTGGCCACGACGCCGGAGTAAGTGGCGGACTTGGAAGCTCGACCAAACCGTAAGATCAAGTCGATTGACGACTCCGTTAAGATCGCACCGAATATGATCATCACAAGCCCGGGAATTAGCCCTAGTTGGCTGACGGCGGCAGGGAGGGCCATGATTCCGGCACCAACGATCGTGGTCGATAGATTGAAGACTGCACCGGAGAAGGACGCGCCATCGAATCCAGCTTCCGCGAGATGGTACTCGTTAAGCTTCTGAGGTAGGAGAGTTTTTTTGGTGGTGCTACGACGGTGCTTCCGATCACCGGAGGAAAACACTTTCATATTGACTGAGAGGGGGAGAGAAAGTGACGGTTCATACAAATTGGGAATGGAAGGTTATATTATATGTAGTCTATGCTCTGCCGTCTTCAACGCTGCGTTGACGTGACGGAGCAGTAAGCACAAAACAAGGAAAATAGCCAATAGAATTATGCTACGTGGTATTTTAGAGCTCCTTCTCTTTAAAATGGAAAAAAGGCCATTTTAGCGTGAAAGAACCGTTACTAGAGAGTGGAAGACAAGACATGTAGGATGGGCCACCAACACGCAGATTTCATTTTCTTATTTAAATTCATTTAAAAAGATTAAATATGTTCTTAGTTGACAACGTTAACTTTGACTTTCAGTTGACCCAAATCGACGAATATCATGGATCCATGCCCACGTTGAATCCTCCAGCCGCAGACCAAATAGCATCTTGTTGGGAAATCAGGTTTGAATCCGACTCTAATCTAAAACTGGTCCGTTTTAAGTACCGTAGTTGTATAAGTGTCCGACCTCTAACGATATCCACAAAACAGATTGAGAGAACTCTGTAACTTTTATAGAGAGGGTTAAGCATAAAGTGCTAGCTCCATAGAGCTCAAGTCTATTTATAATAAGCTTTGGACGTTTTAGTAATTTAATTGAAATTAAATTCTAATTTCAATTAAACTTTAATTAGAATTACTAATAATTCTAATTAAATACCAACTATGCCCAAATAAAATTCAGTATCTTATATTGATCCTTATTTATTAAATACCTCATATTTAATTATAAAGTTTATAATCAAGTCCAACTTGATTAAATCAACTTTGCTCTCTCCAACTCATTCTATATGTGAGACCCATTAGGTTCTCAAATATGTTGGTAATGATTATAAATTATAATTCTAATTTATAATTAGAATTAGATAAATTAAAATTCATTTTAATTTATCTTTAATTCTCCAATTAAACAATTTATAATTATAAATCAATGTTAGCGTCTAGCAACGCATCATGACCACCCAAATATTTAAGAATGTCAAAGTAGTTTTGACTAACCTTTTCGTGCATGATTTTTCCGTATAATTCAATCCTTTCATCAACCAATGTTCCAATTAGACATAGAGCATGAAATTAATGTC
>JANZLD010000002.1:5731162-5741723 GCA_026413575.1 Erythroxylum carthagenense | reverse complement strand
CCCAGGGGCTTGCCAAAGACGGCACCAATAGGAAGATCCTAAAGAGAAAGCAAACCCTAAGAAAACGAGAGAAAACCCCGATTTAGTTTTTAAAACCACTTCCTTTCATTATTCCATTCTATTATAAACTATTTTGTATAGTTCCACTCCATTTTATTCTATTTTATTAATTAATATACAACAAACAGGTAAACATTTGCGGGAAGAATCTGTGAATTGGAATCTGAACTTATAATTTGACTTTCCCATTCAACGACGCTCACAAACGCGTTCGACTTATCTTCCCACATGCTTCCTTTGAAATTTTGATAAAAAATGAATTAAGATTCCTAAAATAAATAAGAATTTGAAAAGTCCGGTGATTTATTAATTATATTTTAATCTTAATCTTAATCTTAATCTTAATTAAATGACGTGTGATTTTTATTCTATCTTTTTTAATAACAAAATATCGCATAACTAATTTTTAGATATTCAATTGATAGATTATGATGTAAACGTAAAGTTTATAAATCATATATTTTGAATAAGATGTAATTTAAGTACATTATTTGATTAAAATCGAACGATTTTTAAATGGTTAGATATCATAAACTGTATAGTTTAAATAAGTTATCTTACAAAATGATCAAAGTGCCCAATTGAACCAATCTTAAAGGACACGTCTAAATTTATTTTGCTAATAAAGTCCCAAACTTAGAAATCTATACTTAAACTAATCCGAACAACACCATCTTACTGTTAGAAAAAGGTCCCCCCAGGTTCAACGGACCTCTATTTACGGGATAGCTTGACGGTTCTTTTAGAAATGGCGTAATAAAATTATCTTCGAGGAGGACTTTACCTGGCTTAACGGTGGTCATCAAGCAGTCATGACCTATGCCAATTGGATAGTCAGGACTAATATCATTGAGCGGTGTGTGTACAGGGTACAGGAGTTAGTTGTGGGTCAATTTGTGAGTTGGAACAAACCTCTAGAAGGTTGGGTCAAACTTAATACCGGTGGAGCAATTAAGAGTGGGGCCAACATTGCCACAGTTGATAAGCTGATCAGGGATTAGTGAGGCCAGTGGTGCGAGGGCTTTTTGCACCACATTGACCTAAGCTCTCCCCTTGTTACAAAACTTTAGGGAGTCCACTCGAGTTTTACCTTGGCCTGGAATCTTAGATTCTGAAGGGTTATTATTGAAGTGGATTTTTTAGAGGTGATAAATATCCTCTCCTCGGCCAGTTTATCATTGACTGACTATTCTTTTTTGGTGACAGGTATCCGAGAGCTACTGTGTCGAGCTTGGGAGATGAAGTTACAGCATGTGCATCGAGAAGGGAATCAGTGTGCGGACAGTCTTGCCACCCTTGCTGCTTACTCTGGTCCCGGAGTCTACATTTTTAGGAGGTGCCGACGCTTATCCTTACCCATATATACCGTGATACTCATGGCGTCCTGCATCGCAAATCTCTACCTTAGTTAGGACCTAGTTTTATTTCTTTTCTCTTGTAACAAAAAAAAGAATCCTCCCAACTTACCTATATTAATATCATCTATTGTTTTTAAAACTAATCTGGTTGGACCTGTTTAATAGTGAAATTTTAAATTGGTTAACTTTTTTATTTGATTTCAAATTTTCAAATTAATTTAGTTTAATATTTTTTGATAAAAATGATCAATTTGTTAATTAATCTGCTAATTTTCTTAAACTAATCAATTTTTATAAATTAATTAATTTTCATATAACAATTTATTTTTTAGTTAAACTTTAAAATTTTTATAAAATAAGAAAAATCTTTTTTATTTATTTTTTAAACCTAATGAACTTTTTTAAATCTTAAATCTTTTGTTTTATCCATTTAACTTCTAACCGATTTTGAAAATATAGATATTAACCGATTAATTTGTTGCGGCAAAAAAATGCAAGCAATCGCGTTATAATATTAAATACTTAGGAGAAACATAATATAGAGATTAAAGGGATCAATAATTTCTTTGAGCATGCTTTAAAAAATATAGCCTATTCTTTTTTTGAAAGTCACGAATTTGAAGAGACTGTTTTTTAAGAAAATTATGGTTTAAAAATATTAACCAAATAAATTAAAAGCAGTTCCTTATATATATACAGATATAAGAATTTAACAGACGAATGTGTACACATATATATAGAATTACAGAATTTTACTGGTGGATTCAATCCACGAAAATTTACATGTTTCTATCTTATTAAGCTATATTTCCTCTAAGATTTGTACATCGTATCTCGGCGAAAACATTTTCCTCACTCAATACAAGCAGATTAATCTGCAAAAGGTAAAATCACAATACAAGATAAAGATTTAGTGAAAAACTAAACTCAATTCAATGTAATCCAGCAGTATCCAGTAGGCATCCAATCATATTAGCCGGTTCAAGATCTCATATCCTTTCTTTCTCGTTTAATTGCTTCATAAGAAGTCATCACCTCTTTGAACTTAGCCTCAGCTACCTCTGTAAAAAGATGCGTCATAGAGTGTTAGGCCACAACTTTTTTAGGAGTAAGGCCTGATTAAAAGCAGCCAACAACATCCAACCTTTGTTATCTTGGTTCTGATCTGGGTGAAACTCCAATGCCTTGGCCCTGAATGCTGCCTGCAATGATGAAGTTAACGTTCTTTGTATCAGACACGGTCAGTAATCTATACTGAAATACGGCATCTTTATCCATAAAAAATAGTACCTTAATCTCTGTATCTGAATATGGCGTTCCTCTGGACCTGTCTCATAAGAAGAGATCGTATCATATTAGACCACTGAAACAAAGATCTTAATTTTGAAAAAAAAATTGTAGATCAATGTTCCCTGCAATAACTCAGGAAAATTGAAGGTCGTATAGACGTAATGGATATTGTAAAACCGGTAAGAGATCATTCAGGTAAACAAACCTTGGCCATCTAGTTTTTTTTGGGCTTATGTCGTAATTGGTAACATGAAGATATTAAATTTCGAGTTGGTCCAATATCTTTATTTTTATCTAATGCCTCCAGTAGTAGACTTTTCATAGTTCTAGATGACGCCTTAATCTTTATCAAAATAATTTGATACCAAAGAGAGGATGAACTTCAAATTAAACTTTCCAAAATCACAATGATGGTTTCGTTTTGCCTTGAAACATATCTTGTACAAACAATTGGTATTCATTGGAAAGTGTCAATGTTTAACAGTTCTTTTTCCCTATAGATCTTCAGTCCAACCGCAAACAGATCTTTTAGAATACACAAACTGAAAAAGAAAATTTGCATTTCACAATGACTTTATACTTAACGGGAAAGAAAAGTTGATCTACACAATCATTTAATGAACCATTTGAATTAGTAATAAATATAATGTGTATCATATTCAGCAATTCAGGGCTCAAAATAGTACCTGTCAAGTCCCAAGACAGAGTAGTGATGTGATAATGGATAACTAGTACTATCTCGAGGAGTTCTTCTGAAATTATTAGTTCTCTGATCTCGGAAAGATGTATCAGTCTTCCAATACCAATCATCTCGCTGAAAATGATGGTGAAAAGCACCCTGATCATTTTCCCTCCAGCTTTCATAACCTCTTTTGTACTTGTTCCTTTCGCGATTAAAAACACTTTGCATTCGCCTTATCCGCTCCTACAAAAATGACATGCAATCACGAAGGGATACAAAACAATAAAGCAAAGTGCATTAAAAAATACATAAAAAACCACAAGCAAAACACTACACGGAATAACTTTAATGCATATCAAGACAAGGGTAAAACAATAGAACAAAAACGTTAGCAAAACTCAGCGAAACCAGGAGAAATAAATGCAATCAACTCGAATAACATGAAAATTGTGGATAACCCAAGCTCAGGCCAGTCTTTAGTTTAACCCTTCATTACAGTTAGGAAGTTTATGCATAGAAAAGGGAAGAATGGTGCAGAGGTAGGTGTTTAGGGTAGCAGCCGAAATTGCAACCTAAGTTACATGAATCCAGCAAAAACAGATCTCTCCTGCAATTCCTCAGGGGAAGTCATATCCACCCTCCTCTGACAGTGTTTTAACAGGTTGGTTGACCAGGTACGAAAGTAAACGCATATGGGATGCTAACAAAATATTCCGCTCCATCTTCAACATAATTTGCAAACAGAACCACGAAAAGGCAATAAACTTGCTGGGAAAGAATGACTGTTGGAATATGAGAACTAACAATTGATTTTAAGCATGCAAAAGTCTTCCAACCTGTAATTATTAGATGACAAAGTATTACACAAGGACAGAGAACTCACCACTCTCTCCATTTCTTCCTCATACTCCTCTTGCATTCGACGCTGATATCTTTTCCATGCTTCCTCCTGGAAAGTTGACCGAAAAGAACCAGCACTTCCTCCTTTCGCTGACCTGCTTAACTGTTTAGGAAAAATTACAAAGTTTGCAAGTTTCGGAAATGACAGGTAAACAAGACACCAACCAGATCACTAAACTCAGACTCAGACTTTTCCAGTTCAAGATCACTCAAAATCAACTTAAGAAAACAAAAGAAAAGCACCTACAGAATAAATTATGTTTACCTGTACGTAAAACCAATCAACAGTCCTGCGGAGTTGACCAACCTGCCATTTGGTTCAATCATCAAAACGGAGTCCCAAAAAAGATACCAAAACACAACTTAGGGACGAGTTCTGGCAAAAATTATGCATATCCCTCCTAGGAACCTCACGTCACACGAGTCTCCAACCTAGTTCCCACAATCCCAAGCAAACTAATCACGCCTTTAGATTGGGCATGCAAAACCAAACAATAAAATCCCACAATCCGAACAGAATTAAGCTAGAGTATTGAACAATAAGTCCATAAATATATGCAAACAAATCGCATTCAACGATTAACAAGAAAATAGAAAGTAAAAGAAAATAGAGAACTGACGGCGAAAGTAGTGGCGGTGGCGCCAATGAGACCGAAGAGGAAAACGCCCCAGAGCTTCGTATCTGCTTCGTCTTTCTCTTGAGGACTGTCTCGATAGGGCCACGGTTTATCCTTATTCCGACTAACGTTTTCGTCTCCCATACTTTCCACTCAATAATTTCCCCCCAAAATTGAAACCATAGTTAGGGTTTGTATCAGAGTGAGAAAGGGAAGGGAAAGAGAGTTTCCGGCTTACAGAAATTAGGAGAGAGTGAAAATCCTTATTTCGAAATTTAATATTTGTATGTCTACGACTTTCTAATGTTGTGGTTATTTACAGAAATAGAAATCAAATGTGTTACAAGTTTACGGCGTCGTATTATTGCATTTGCATTTGCATGTGCATGAAATTTATAAAAGCCTCTCCCATCAGGAATGTCACTGGCTTTTCTATCTTACAGTGAAATATGTGATAGTATCAATGTTTTAAAAATTGGACCGAAAGTTAAACTTAGAGATATCAAAAAAGGCTTTCGTTGATCAGGCGATAGGCCAGTCATGTAACGTTATTTTTAAAGTTTTTTTATTAAATATATGACAGGTCGGGTTGACGACTGGCCTATAACTATCAAACCACAGGCTAATAAGCCGACAGATGAGTCAGTTTAAAATTTAATAAATTCAATCAATATAAAATTAGCTAAAAATTGAATATATTTAAAATATGATTGAAAATTTTTATATTTACTTATAGAAGAATTTAATGATTAATTAAAAAGAAACTATTAAATAAAAATTAATTAATTAATTTTAATTTATAAAATTTATTTAAAAACTTAATGGAAAAGATGATAAGTTCATTGTTTATGAAGAATTTTTTAATTAATTGGATAATATTCAATATATTTAATATTTTACATAATGCACTTTTGCTATGGAAATTTCAGTTGATAGCACAAGCGACAATTTTTATCACAAACACAAACAAAAAATAAAACTCGAAAACAGAATTTCATTAGAAATGAATCTCAAATCATCATTCGAAGCGCCTGTAATTTCAATAGCCAATAACTTAACTGAGGAAGATGATAAGTTTTGTCTGAGAAAATTTACATGTATAAGAGATTCTAACAAGGCATCTTCTTCGGCTAAAAATTCGAAGAACAATCAGAATTAGGAGGTAAACAAAAAACCTATACAACCAAACAGGTTAATCCCTTTTTTTTCTTAATGGCTTTAACGTCACAAAATCCTGAGTTCTTTGTTTGAAGGAACTAAAGCCATTTCTCTTCTCCTCCATAACCAAAAGCTAGGCCTCAGGCTTCAATTGCCCTGCAGAGATCGTGAACAGTGAAGGTGAAGAACAGGAAAAAGAAAATGAAAGATGACGACAAGATTCGCGTGTAAGGGCCATTGCTACAATACCATTTGGTCCCAAGCTGTTAATGGCAGATGCTGAATGAAATCCCATTTGGAAAAGGTTTTGTAGCTCATTGTCTAATGCATTCTGTATGATAATAAAAGATAACCTGAATTGAGCATCATATATACAAGATGTGGACACAGGAAGTCTGCTACGAAGGTCTTTACTTACTTGAGGCATAGAAGGGAACTGCAAATTTGTGTTTGGAATAACAGTTATGTTCGGTTGAAAAACTCCTTGAGAATAAGGATTAGAGTTCAACATCGGACTAAATCCCGAAAAGGATGAATTACCACTTCGTGGATGAAGCATCTAGATATGAGGCAAGGCAAGGTAAGAGCATGAATAAAACAAAAACAAACATTAGACAGAGGAAAATGTTGTCTATTCTGCAGCCATCAAATTTTAACTTACATCTCTGGATAGAAGCCTCTCAAAATCAAAGTTCAGCTCCGGATTGACAGTGGCAAGTTTCATAGACAGAAACTGAAACAGGAATATATTTATTTTGTTAGGAACTTACTCTTAATTTACATTCAAAACATGTTATCAGCTAAACTATTGGAATTTTGATTGAAGCACCAAAATAGCATACCTCAACCTGCTGTTGCAACGACTGCACATAGTTGATAATCTCATCAAGCATTACTGCCTTCCCAGTGATCTTATAAAACGAGCAAACTCAGACAGTGTCAGCACTTACTCTATTCATTTGATACAAAAACATTTCATTCAGAAATTAGACCTCCAAAAGTACCTTGTTGCATCCTGGAACAAGGTCTTGAAGCAATCTCATTCTCTCACTGATCTTTTCTCTCCTCATCTGCAATGAAACATTCTAACCTCAAATTAAAGGAAACCAAGCCGTTATCAATAGTTTATAAATTGCATCTGTAGATGTACCCTCTCTGCAAGACTGTGACTATTGGTTGCCTGACCCCTCCTTGCTCTAACGTGAATGTAGTTCTCTTTAGGTGGAGCTTCTCCACTGTTAGAATCATCCTTAGACTGCTTTGTTGCCTCTTTTCCCCGTGCATGTGTATCAATGTAATGTTCATTTTTTGGCTTCTTCTCATCCTGTTCTGTGGATACATCACAACTCTCCCTTGCAGTGTCCTTTTGCAGCTCACCTTCACCATTCTACAACCAATTCCACACCAGTTTCAGGGAGAAAACTTTACAATGACCAACAGCTACAATTTCTATGACAAACTAATCAGAACCTGATAAACATAATCCAGATGTACCTTATTGGGATCAAAATGAGAATTGGACTCCCGAACTCGTTTCCTTTTATTCACAATTGAAGCAGCTTCTTCCAATAGCTGGAGATCACCATGACACCGGGTACTCGTTTCCTTGTTAAGGGCGTAATTTGGAGGGCATATACTACTGGCAATCTGACCAGACCCACTTAGGCCATAGGAACCAACCATATCAGAGAAGTTCCCACTTCCAAAGCAAGGAAGTTTTGGCACCATTTCAACAAAGGTTGAATCAGATGGATAGTTTACAAGATGAGCATTGTTGTTTATTCCTTGGCTTTCAACTAAAATAGAGTAAGGAGAATTTGTGAATTCACTTTGAGAAAGTATTGCCGAACCTCCAAGGTTCTCGTGCTCACCAAGTGAAACAACTTGATGATCCCAACCTGGAGCAAAGTATGGATTTGTACCCATTCCCGATGATGAGCAATTGATAATGTGTTCATCTCCCCTTTGAAATCCCATATCATCATTGTTACCACCAACACTACCCATTTTCTAGATTCAACTAACCCACCCCAAATGTTGAGGAACTAGCCTATAAAGGAATAAGACCGAATGTGACAATGGACAAAAGGAACTAGGTTAAAGAAAAAGTGGATTTGACCAAAATTAGGCAGTGATATCTTGCAGGACTCAACAAAGAACAAGTAATGTCGACAGCTTTATAGAACTGAGAGAGGGTGCTAAAGTAAAAAGAACAACTCATAGAAGCATCCCATGGACGCAAAGTGAAAAAGATAGGTGCAGATTGTGAAGCAGAAATCTAATCGATATCAGCTATTTACCTCATCTTTCAGAAACCCTAGGATCAAGTAGAACATGCAAGGACATGATGGAAAATTGGAAATGCTTGCTACATACAAAAAAGTGAACCTTTCAGAGCATAAAGCATACTCAGGCAGATAAGTTCATTAGCTAACAACAGCTCAACGAAGAAAAAGCAGATTCGCTTTATCACTTTTTCTTGTACGAGAACTAAAAACTTGCAAGCTCTAACCGATCAACACCAACGTTATTGGAATTTGATACTGTTACAACCTCCGAGCAACAGAGAAGAAAGCAAGCAAATGGTGGGCCGAAGAAATCCCAGCAAGGAAAGGACTAGTAGTTGAAGTATTGAATCAAACAACCCAACATTCCAGTAACTAGGAAAAAGGAAGCTGTTTAGGCTTCTTTTCAGATATTCTCAGATGGGTGTTCAGAAAAAGGCCAAAAGGTGTCAAATTCTAGGTCAATTATGGAAAACTGAAATCTGACAGAGCTCCAGTCACAATCTCTTGAAAAAGGGTGAGCAACGGTACTCCGAAGAGCATCAAATGGCAAATGCCAGCTTAAACTTGTGCGAGAAAAAAACCAAGTTCACAAAAGGAATACTTCCACAAACAGCAGAATAGGCATCAAGTTCCAACTTTAGTAGATTAGATCACAGACAATGTAGATAGATACCTACGAACCTAGAGAGACGCTCAGAAAAAAAAAAAACACACACACACACAAATACTGGACCTAGAGCAGAGAAAGAGATAGAGATTGCTCTTTTGCTTACCTGCTCAATCAACCAAGTTAGTATGATTTTAAAAGACAAACTAACTACTCTGACCCCCTCCCCCAACTGCCCTTGTTCCTAAATTATTACAGAACCTAATCACTTTACGTCCTGTAATTTTCTCTCTTTCCACTTTTTTGGAGAATTTTAAATTGTTTTTTCAACTTTTGTAATATTTTGTGGAGGTTCTTGTTCTTCTCTTCAACCCCAAGCTTTGCTTTGCTTCGCTTCGCTTCTCTTCTTTGACATAATCCACTTTCCATTTCTTTTTATTATTTTTTTTCAACTGACACACTTGCCAACTATACTCTCTGTCTCTCTCTATCTTTGCTGTTACACACTCATTTCTCGTCAGTGCCAACTTACCCAACACCCCGCCCCCTTTCATTTCTTTTGAGAAGTAGTACCATTATTGTGAACCTCACCTCCATCATCTTCCATGAACAACCCTCTCCATCGGATCGATATGCACGGCCCCACTAAATCATTCTTCCCAAAAATAATGCAATCGTGGGTTCCACATGCTCACCTCTCACATCCCTTTCCTACCAGGACAATTGAATGGCTGTGATTAGACAACTGACAGAAATTCCCTGATCGTTAGATTAGATGGCCTCTCTAAAATGTTTACACTAAAATATTAAACAGAAGGAATAATGGAATCTAATCAATCAAATATTACTTTCCTGACACGATATTTCCAGCTGTAGATGCAGTGCCTACCTGGTCAAACCAAATGATATTTGGTCAACAACATGTCTGGTTGTGATCTTGCTGGAATATTGCAACTTTTCCCCGATTAACGGCTCAATTTTGCTTCCAAGATTATGATCCAGTGTAGGACGTCCTATTTTAGAAGGGGAATTCAAGACCGTTAGATGTCTAAATAGGCTTTGATGATGAGTTTGAAAGGACTTGATATCATGTACAAAGTCAGTGGGACGCGCTCTGTGAAGGGAGAAGAAGTGCAGAGTCAAAATTTGTACGTAGATATGTTATAGATTTGGGAATGGGACACCAAACTAGCCAATGTGCGTGCTCAGACAATAGTTCTTCCAGAGTACGATTAAAAATATGGGGCCATATTGGTTGTTGAGTGTTGAGTATTTATAATTTGGAAGATCTTTATTAAAATTGTGTTTTAAATTTTATCTAAAATTTTGTTTCATTTTTATCCACGGATAAGAAAAGTTTCATATTGAAGGAAGATCTAAGGAGGTCTAATAATACACAATCTTATTCCTACATAATAGAGAAGCTGTTTCTAATAAACCTATATGTAAATGTGACAAAAAAATAGTGATGTAAATTAACAGAATAAATAAGTAAAAGAAAGTAAGAATAATATATCACAATTAATAATAATAATATGAAAAAATACATAATAAAAATATAAATGCAAAATATTAATAATAATATAATAATAATAATAATG
>JANZLD010000002.1:5703275-5722886 GCA_026413575.1 Erythroxylum carthagenense | reverse complement strand
TAACATTATTTTTTTGAATAAATAAAGTAAATGGTTTGAGAATCGTTGAAAGTTGAAATCTTACTTGGACAGACCTAAGGAAAATTGCCGGGTAAAAATAATTGACGATGAAAATTGTCTAAGGTTTCCTTTGTATCAAGCTACCGTGAACAAAAGTGCAATTTCAAAACAGCGAGAGTTCACGACGACCAAAGATTTTAATCTAGATACGGGACGTTGACAGGTCTCCACCGGACACCGTCCGAAAAGTCTCAGCCCTGAATCTGACGGCTCCGATGACATCTGGGTCAGACTCTGACCCTCCAATCCCTCGCCAAGCTAAGATCACTAGCTAAGAACGTCTGCATGTGTACGAATGCTTCGGCCAAGTCTTGTCAGCCTCTGGAGGAGAAGTCCGTTTCTTCGTTCGGAATTTTTTGACTGCCTGGTCAGTTGCCAAAGGTAAAATGGTGTAAATCGATAACCACCGGACTTTCTGAACAAAATTAATGGAGCCTGTAAAAAACCAAAGGTGAGTAACAGGGAATATCCTATGAGAAGTGAACGCGATCAAATGTAATCAAAGCTTTAATTGAATGTGAACGTTTTGTCTTGAACAGACAACACAAAAAAATATCGAAGATGTTTACTTGTTTAACATATATTTATTCGTGTTTGATAGGTAGGAGACAGGTTGGCGTGAGAGACAAAAAGAAAACTGCATGAAGGTAGAACAGACGAGACCTGATGACAACGAATGGAATTTTAAGCAATTGTATCATCGAGCACATGATAATCTTAAAAATTTATCAACCAGGCCTTAGAAACAAGCGACAGGTTTTTTCCAATATTCAACAAACAATTAATGCATGCCATGTATATCCTTGGTCTAATCCAAATAAAAATGCATGCCATTATCGTTTTTGAGTTTGGGATCTTACAAGCACGGACGATCATATCCATGATGAATCAGAAAGTGGTCCGAAAAGTTACCAACTTGCTGGAGGTCTCCCTGTAAGAGACAGACTCCTCTTTGAAGCCATCGATTATACGTCACAGTCCCGTATCCATGCACTGGACAGCTCAAATATCTTTGGTCAGGTTTATTTATTTACCTAAGAGTAAAGTCACATTGGGACCATGTTCAATAAACGAGTTCTCGTGTAGAAATAATGCTACGAATTAATGAGTACGGACCTTCCGGTCCAATTCCAAGGCAATCATATGTCATATAATGTACCACCTGTAGTTATTTTCTTTATCTTTGTGAGAAGATTGATAGAAAAGTAGAAAATATTTTTTAAAAAATTTGACCAAAACCTAAGTATCCAACATGTAAGCAACCCCCCCATTTGCTTTTCAATCTTTTTCTTCGTGAAATTGCAGTCTTTTTGACCAAAGATCGCTCCTTTGTCGACCTTTTGTTTTGGAATGTCATGGTTTTGTTAGCGTTAAAACCCCTTTTGATATGTGAGTCCCTTTCGTTGTCCAATCAAACCGGTGCTCAGTTCCACACATTTTGGCCTTTTTGCTTGAAAAGTAGGGATTTTTCGGTGATTGAAATCTGTAGGGCATTTGAGAAAATCCCGCAACGAAGCTTTTACAAAATTTGTTTGGATTAAGCTCTGACAATCTCCTCTATTTTCAAAAGCGCGGATTTCGGTGCTTTTGATCACCGAATGTCAAAATTAAGAGAAGAAAACATCCTCGTGAAACAGCTGATAAGCTTGCACAGGCAGCACAGCACAGGGGCTGATAGTTTTCGATTTAGTGTCGAATTAAACCAATTTCCAATCAATTCCTGTATCGTAAAAGCACATAATTTGCCAACCTTTGCGGCTTCAGATCCTGAAGATTTATCTTCTACCAAAAAGTTGGTCAGAGATCGTGGTCACTGATGGCATTAGTACCCACGCACATGCACACGGGAGGTTGCAGCGAAGAACATCGCATTATCTAGTCCTTTGAAAACAAAAAAACAAAAGTTTTCCAGCTTCCACACAAGGACACAGAATCACTTTTGAGTCTCAATTCTTTCTTTAATCCACATCGAGTGGAATTACAAAAGTTGTAAAAGAATTTAACCATCGAAGAACACAAACTAAAGCCATATAACCAGGAACCTCTCCCACCACCTTTTACTTTTTCTTTGGAAATGAAGTGGGAAATATCTGTAACCTTTGAGGAAAGCTAAGATAAGAAAAGGAGGTATTGTAATGATGGTGTAATGCAGATAGAGGAACAGATTGGAAGAAATGAAGTGATTTTATGGTCAAAGTGAGATCTCTTTGCATTATTGGGAAACATATGAGCTGGTTTTGTACTTAAGTAGCACCTATAAAGGTGGAAAAAGTGGTTCAATAATTTATATAAGTACCCATTAAAATATTCCCAATATAAATTCCACGGAATTTAATCATTACATTTTGACACCAACCCGTACCAATTCTATCTTCATCCCAAATGTTAGCTAAAAGGTTCATTTAACAAAAGTTGCTCACACTTGGGTCTTACAGACAGATAACTAGGTGGCCCCAATCCCTTTCTCCTCCCCCTGACAAACCTAAAAAGAGAACATATGATGAGATTCCTACTTAGACCTGGCTTACATTAGTCTCGTTGAGGAATCATGTTTCATGCAAAACTTTCACATGTTCTACGAGGAACTTCGTGCGTTTTCAGGTGTCATTCCAAGCTGCAAAAACTGGTAAGTGAGCCATGGAGATTGCAGCTGATCTCAATTGAGTAGGTTGGAACCAAGGGGCAATGTACTTGGATGCCAACGGAGGCTTAGCAAGGAGCATTGTGGGTCCAGTTTTATCCGGGCTAGCTTCTCTCGAGCTACTTAAACTGGTGACCAGTGAAGATGGATTGGAGAAATGAGGACCTAGCTTCTCGGAATCATCCACCACTGGCTGGACAGAGTTCGTCAACTCGATACCGATAACATCTTGAACCGATACCGGCATTGAACTCCAATTATTCCCTTGACTCGGGGATTTCCGTTCCAGTGAGTGCATTGGACCATTTGGCTGTTGCTGTGGTGAATGATACAATGGCAGCTTCCAGTCTGAAGCATTGCCATTGTCATTATCAACCTGTACGGATTCGCCATTGTTGATTCCCGAAGAGCTGTACCCGATAGCCTCACTGACCGAGTCTCTCTCTTTGTTTCGCCGAGCAAGCTCTCCAGCAAGAAGGGTACTGCTAGCCATAATCCTCTCCACATCATATCTGGTTATGTCAAAGTTAGTCACAGCATTTGCCCCGCGAAATTTGATCGCAGCAATATCATAAGCTTCTGCTGCTTCCTCCTGAGTGCCTGATATTATTGATCACGCATTTTTATGTCGGGAAAAGAAAAGCAAATCTGGACTAGCATTTCAATGATGAAAAAGTAAGGAGAATATCTATAGAAGTTCAAGAACTTACTAAATGTCCCCAGATAAAGATCCTTGTTTCCTGCAACCCTGCCAATCCTTGCTTGCCATCTTCCGTGCTGGTGGTGTCTACATTCGGATGAAAACATTGAAAGTTGGAACCAAATTAATTAAAAAAACCAATGTAGTCTTGAGTTAAATTTGTTGCAGGACAAAAAACAAAACCTTGTTACTCCTCTATATATTGATGCTCCACGAGAGAAGCCGCTACTTTTCCTGCGAAAATCAAGAAAACAAATGATTACCCCTCTAAATAGACTCGAACTGGTTGGTAAGTTTTAGGAAGTCGAATGATTTCCCTCACCTTCTAAGATGTGCAACGTACTCCTGGCGGCTCATGTTCTTCATTTCATCAAGCTCATCTCTGTAATTTTCTAACTGCAACAAAGAAAACTCAAAACGTTAAGTTGAAGTGACTATGGTAATCGATATGATGAGAACTTGAGAAGCAAAAGATGGAAGTGAATGAAGAATCTTACAGGAAAATTGATGTGCGTTGAAGGTCCCCAATACTTAAGAGCAGCAAGATCGTAAGCTCTTGCAGCTTTCTCTTCCATGTCATACCCTCCTACAGATCCAATAAGGATATGAAATTCAAAGTCAATACATGAAAATGGGATTTTAATATTGAAAATTTTCGGGAACGTTAAAGAGAAAACCTTACCAAGATAAACTGAAAAGTCGCAAAATTTGACGGGAAGGACATCCAAAGAAGTATGAACAAGACAAGCAAAACGGAACAGCAAGAGTCAGCTCGTGAGGACAAAGGGACCATTTAGCAGTGCAAAAGTAAAAACTTCCAAACGTAAAATGCAAAATCATATTGTTACTGATTGGTTCACTGACCGACCTTGCCTTCCTTTCCTTGTCTGTCCCTCCTTCTTACAACTATTATCCCATAGATGAGCTTCGAACCTCCCAGTCCATCTATGTCTAATAAAGATAAAATTTTTTGATAATATTTACTTGAACAGGTGCATAGGAACACGCAAAGCAAAGCCAAGAACTATTAGTGATATGAAATGAATGTGAACCAACCTGGTAACACCCCTATACTGAGATGTTCTCTGCCCAAATGTGTCTATAGATTTCCGATGAACTGGCTGCTTTTGACCCAATTTCGCAGGCCCTCTTTTCTTTGTCTCCATGGCCATCGATTCAGTGCCAGTTGGTGAGATTTGTCTTGGAGCCGTAACGCAGCTTGACTGAGAACCAGGGCTCATAGACAAGCTAAGAGACTGCAACTCCCCACAACTTAGAGTACCAGCAGCCGCGGAAGCAGAAACTCCTCCATCGTCGACCATATGTTGTTCGAGTCCAGCATGAGCTGAATAGTGCCTAGAAGCCCAGTTCGCGAGTTGAGTATCACTGGTTTCATCGTCCAGTGAAGTCTGATACATTCCATGGCATGCCAATCCCGTAAAGTACGGGTGTGTTTGAGCTGAAAAGTGTTGTTCTTGTTGCCTAATAGTTTCATGCATGCTTAGAGAATGCGGTCTGTTCGTCTCGGTCTCTGCGGTTTGGCCATAGAACATGCTGTCCAAGCTTAAAGCCATCGTTTCCCTTTCATGGCTAGCTCCATACTGGTGAGTCTCCATAGTTGCACCACCTAGAAAATCTTCTAGTTTAGGTGATGAACTTGGGACCATTCCTGAAACAATAAAGCTTTAAAGCAGTGAATCAAAAGTAAAGAACGACGATAAGCAGAAATGTGAGCACAAAGAAAATACCCTCTGATTGTGATCTCGTGAGTGCTTCCATGATACAAAGCGACCCGTCTGACTTGAGCGGCATAACAGACAAAGGAGAGTGATGAAAGCTACCATTTTCTCCAACCCCATAGGAGATTGCAGAGTGGTTGAAGTGAGAAGTGGACAGGTAGAAGCTTGTTGGAACAACACTAGAAACTGCAACAGACGTTATAGCAGGATTCTGATGATGTGCTTCATGATGATGGTGGTACTGATGATGGTGACGATGATGATGTTGGGAGTCAGAAGCAGAAACTTCAAATTTCATGTGGGGTGTGAGTGAAAACCCCAGCCAGTTATTATTAGATCCATGATTCATATCATCCATAGATTTCATCTCTCTCTCTCTCTTGCTTTTCTACCTATTAGAAGATGCTTAGAAAGACGCCTCTAGATCTATCTCTCTGCAACCCAACTCAATCATTGGAAGAAACTGAAACGAATGATACCAAAAATCTCTTGCTGCCCACCTTTCATCCGAAAACAAACTATCCTAAGCAGAAAATGTTGTATGCTCTCTCAGCCCAAAATTCTTCACTCTATGCGCTGATATATCCTCTCCAAAGCTAAACTCTCTTTCTCTCAAGCCAACAAAACTGGTCACTTTAAACAAAACAAAAGGAATGAAATTGAGCGAGCAATGCCGGGAAGCTACCCTGCATTCCCATAGGGATCTGTGTACATGAGAGAGGACCAACCGCGATCTTTTTTTTTTCCCCCCTCTATACCTCTCGTACTCTTTTGCCTTTTTGCTAAAGACCCGTAATTTGCAGAACACCCCCTAACCCTACTTGAAACCCAGATCATATATAACACCAAAACTGCTCTAACAACTCAGAAAAACAAAAGCCACCGTTATGCACATCATCTTCAACTCACAACCCGCTTAAATAAAACAAGTCAAAGGTTACTATTATCAACCCATTTTCTTTTTTGAATTTTGTGGTGTATGTGCAAGAGCTGTGGGGCAGTGGCTAAAACTGGTTAAGCTTTATTTTTCACAGTCCACAGGGTCTTAGATAGATTTGATAGGCAGCACATCTGCGCCTCCAGTCACTTCCTACTGTAGTACTGCACACACACACTCAACGCTGCACTGCACTGCTTCTGTTCTGTTCTGAAATCTAATTTATATCAGTTGTTTTTGGTTCCAGCTTAAATATGCTCCACGGCCTTCAATTCAAAAGCATGCCCTACCAACAGGAACTATGTCACATCTCCCACTGCGGTGACCTTAGATTGGTCACAGCGACGTCATCCACCGTTGATTTAGATAGGGCCACTGAGAGGGTCACCTCTGTTGTGACGTTCTGACTTTTTGCTTTACTCATCTGACATAATGTTATCTGTGATATTAAAGTATTCATACTTTTGATCTACCCATTTGTTATAATAATAACATTAAACATGAGGTTCTTGCTAATAAATGGAGGAGGAAGAACAAAAAACGTGCTGATCACGTGCCAGGTTCAGCGTGTTGTAACATTTTTTTACAGAAATGGCCAAAGAAACAGAAAACACAGATTGCTTTTATTATTTTTTTTATTTTTTTTGTGGTGTGTGGTCAACACCTGCTTCCGGACAAAAGGTGGAGAGTGGGGTGGCAAAAGGGACCCCATGAAAAAGGGCATTTTGTGGAAAATTTTGCAATCCCCTAAATAATACTATATAATAGCAAAAGGCTCTAATTTTGGAAGAATGATTATCTGTTTAATTTTATGGTATCTTATTGTGTCCAGTGAATCTCAGTCATTTATTTTTGTAGGATTCACATTTATTTATGCGGGATCTACGCGGGACTTATATAAATAAATAGCTGAGATTCACTGGACACAATAAGACATCATAAAATTGGACAGAAAATCTAGACTCTCAATTTTATCTTAAAAAATAATTTCTGCTTAATTCTCTGCGCATTTCTAACATGGGTTTCGCTTCCAATTCCGATCAGTCACGCTCACACATGAAAGCGGTGGACTGGAGGCAACTTGGTTCGAATTTTCAACCTTTGTATTAGGAAATGTCGTGGCAGGTACATGTCCATGTCTCCTTGGCTATATATTGTCGAATGTCCAATGGTTTCTGTTTTATGTTAATAAAATATCTACTTTTGTTTTTAACTCATATATACGTTACTTAGACCATAAGAAAAGAGGCAGAGAGGTATATTTGAGGTCAGGTTTTTCTCGGATTGGTCATTATTGGATGTTTCCTCTTTTTTGGTTTTTTGGGTTGTGTTGTGTGAAGAATTGCATGGAAAAAAAAAAAAAAGAGAAACACTTACAGAGTCGACAGATATTCAAATGCGAATGATTTGGTTTAGACTAGAAAGTAAGGTGAATAGATTGTTAAATGGTAATGATGAGTTAGTCCAATGCACTATCCAAAGACAGAGCTTTGGCCTTTTGTTTTTTTTTTATAATAATTTTCTTGTGCATTCTTTTCTTTTCCGGCAAAAAAGTCTTTTTTTTTGGTTCAAATTGCTGTTTATTTCTATTTTAATTGTGATTTTTAATTTCTGAGTTTAATTTTTATTTTAAAATAAAAACAAAAACTTATTTATTTATTAATGAGGATGTGGTTTTATTTTTATTATTAATGATAATTGCAACATAGATGAAGGTCAAAGATAATTTTTTTAATTAAATTTATTTTAATCTTTTATATAATATTTATCAATAAAACTATTTTATTTTGTTAAAACAAATCATTTGTACATTATTATTTATAAATTAGTATTTATTTTAAATATATTGCACTTATTGAATCAAATTTTATTTGGAATTTATACATTTTAATTGTATTTATTTTATTTAATTACATAGTTAAATAAATTTCAAGTTATCTACAATTAATATAATATTAATTTAATAATTCATAATTCATATTAATAATTAATGTATTTAATAAATATTGTATAATTTTATTTGATACTAAATTAAATTAAAAAACAGAAACAGAAAATAAAATTTATTTTTATGGTTTTCATAAATCTAAATAAATTTGGAATAAACTGAAAATAAAAACTCTAATAAATGGATTTTTTATTAAAATAAAGATAAAGACAAAGAGAAGTTAACAAAATAATTTATTTAAATTTAACATTAATGTCGTGCAACATGAATCGAGCTACTATCAAGTGTACCCTTTTAAACTATGCGAGTCTTCTTTGCAGGGGTAAAAATAATAGGTGTAATGGAAAGGTAAGAACAAACAAAATACGATGAGAGAAAAAACAAAACTTGAAACAAGCTGACTCGTTCAGATAAAAAGATCCATTAGCAACTGAAACAAAAACTCCCTCAAAAGGACAAAAAACAGTAGAAGACAGTTGTTCAGCAAAACCCTGAGCTCAGTGTGTTTTAATGAAGGCATCAGAGGCATGGGAAAACTCGTTACAGTCCACAAACTCAGACAACTTGGGCTGACAGCTATGTATGTAAATGGTAATCATATCCAATCCAAGATATTATAGTCTCTACTCATTTTCGTGGCATGTAAACAACATTCCATACGCCAAATGTACCTTTAAAATATTAGAAGCATGTGATCATAATCTAATCACTGTGCTCTATCTGAAATGGACCAGAAGCGAGCAAGTTTGATAGGAATGGCATTAGAGAGTGCTTCGAGTATTTGACAAGGTAGGAAGTGAACATATTCACGTGGGAACACAAAATCCAGACAAAATCTAATGGGAGAAGGTGGGAACTGGGGACTAGAAGAGAAAAATAAAACAAAGTGGATTGTGAGATCACTGTCTGAGACTATGGTCAAAAAAAAAAAAAAAACTCAACTCAGAAAAGACAATATGTTACAGGCTACAGCTGTGGCTCTCTCAATTTCTCTGTGCTCTTAGGGTTTCCTTCCTTCCTCCAACCCCCTGATGAAAAAAGGGAACCCACTTTCAGTTCATTCACCGGATAAAAAGAAAGGGAAAAGGAAAATTCTCCGGTGAACACTGACCACCATTTAAGGCCCTTTCTTTTTTCTCTTGCATGCAATGCAACACTTAACTCCCACCTGCCTAGTGCCTACACGTTTCCTATTTCTCACTGCTCTTTCTCTCCTAGAAATTCCAGAGATGACATGTCAAAATCTAAGGCCCATTCTGTCATGTCTCAATCACCATAGATTCTCTCTACCCTGTTCCCTCAAGGGGAGGTTTATTTCTTCTTCTTCTCCTTTAGTGTTACTGCCCCTCTGATAGTAAAAAACAAAAAATCCGCTAGCTGCTTCTTTTGTTAAAATGATCACAGCAAACAGGCTACGTCTTTAGCACGACCAATCACATAAAACAAAGCAAGAAAATGAACCATCCTAGAGCTGCAACACCCTATGCTCTGCTAAGAGAATGAAAAGGTATCTTCTCTTGAATATGAGTTCAGAGCTAAAGTAGCCTACCTATAACCCTACGATGTTCTGTGTATTCTATTCGCACTTCAATTAACACCCGTAGCTGCTAGCACCCAGCTCAATACAAGACATTTAAAACATTAACATGCACCTGCAATAAAACCCTTTATTCATTTACTAGCCTCCACATCCCATACCCCTCAAAACGTAAAGATGACTACGAATGAAGTATTGTTTCTTCATTTAGCATATTGGCTTTTTAAGTGAAACCTGTTTTGACTTGCCGGGAATGTGAAAGCAAACTAATACCCGCACAAAACGAGCATTCGAGTCCTTTCACTGCCCACTGGGCCACAATACTGAAACTGGCTGACCCACGTTAGACTCTGTCGTGTTTCACGAAGCACGAATCAAATTCCAAGTTCGACCATATTACACTTGAGTCGATGAGAGCTGAGGCATTGAATTGAAGACCAATAAACCCGTGAAGTAGTATACAAAGTTCTCGTTACGTGCATTTATCATCTACACATGGTACAAGAACCCCAACTTTCTAGTTGCAGATTCGATCCTTAGAAAACAAAAGATGTTCTAAATGTAATGTACGCAAAAGGGTCTTAACGTTAACATGATTGGGCCAACAGCAGTGCCTACTTCACCCGACCTAGTGAAATCGTAGCTTTGAAACCCAGCTTTCTTTGTAATTGTGCTTCTCAGGTTCTAGGCATTTCAAGTTCTTTTTGAAAGTCTAATTTCATGCAGGCAGAAATTCCAACTTCGATAGTCTTTATCCTCTTAGGTCAACATCCTTAACCAAATGTCTCGTCATTTATTAAAGAATATATCTTAGAAGAGAGGGGACTATTGAGCATAGATGAAGTTCAATATAATTTAAAGTCTTATATTGTCAATTACTTCCATTGAACTGGAGGCACAAACACAACCATTACCGCATAAGCATAATATTAAGGGGAAAAGAGCTGATAAGCTTTCCCAACGTCTCTACCTGCATCAGCCTGCATTAAATTGAAACACAGATGGCAACTATATGCAAAATTGGGCCAAAAACAAAAAAAATCAGTTTCAAGTCATTTAAAAACGCAGTGAACTTCACCTAGAAGCTGCATTAAATAGGACAGAAAGACTTGATTCTTCATTCTAAGTCTCAGCATCCGAAGTGAATAAGAAAAATAGATTCCCAGGTGAACAAGCAAGTAGGAGAACTTCTATGATACCGTCAACGAAAATGAGATCAACCACAAAGTAGACTCGAGGAAGTAAACAGGAATCGCATTAGTCAAAAAGTGTTAAATAGTGATCAAGCCTTATAAAAATGTTACAAACAGTAAAAGAAAAAGGGAATGAAAGCAACGGCACAGTAAATTAGTAATTTGCAATTACCATATCCACTAAGAAATGTCTATTATCCAACGATGACTAAAAGCAAGAGAACAATTTCAATGCCGGCGACACTTTAACAACATCGAATTGTAGAGCCTGTGATTAAAAAAGATCTTGCAGTAATGGAAGCATAGAAATTTAAGTACGGTAGAAATAGCTCAGTCTTGGCTACTTGCTTGATTTACGACCACAATTCCTATCAACATGGAACATTTGCAAAATCAAACCTTCCACTGGTACATAGAAAAATATACATTTACAAACCCTTGGCATACATGAACTTCGTTGATAGAGAGATACTATTACCTCACAAGCTAGATGCTGCAAAAGCAACAATGCAGTTCAACAAAGACACCCCCCAAAGTGGACTTAATATATACTTCAGACATATTGAAACTCCTCATTGGAGAAAAGTAGTTTACTGGTCATAAATCAAAGCCACAGAATTTTGATTAACTCTTCAACTCACTTAATTATGCAATGTCATATCAAGTTTCAGAAGCTGATGCAAACATGAAACACGGTATGGACCTCCAGAATCTAATTTGAGAAGAAACACTTTACATTGCACTTTAAATCACACAATTACCCATAAGATATATTATTCCTTATTGTTCACGATAGGCCAACTTACAGCCCTTTTTTTTGCAAGTAACAACGTCATTTCAAATACTCTTCACTGGAACAACCTGAAAAAAAATTGAGCACAACACAAGATAGGTGCAAAAAAGAGTACAAAAAATCGAAGTATTCCAGTAGACATTACTCATGTTGAACTTAAACTATTTAGAAAATGCAAACTGAAATTGAATTTAAGTACATTATGTTACAGATGACTGAATCATTTACTAGTAACGCACATAGGCAATATGTTCATTTGACATGAAAGACAGACATAAGACATGGACATCTAAACAGTGACAGTTAAACTGCTCTACCCCTATGAGTGAAAGAATGTGTACAGGATGTCAACTAGAAGTCTGTTATTCATTGGACATGCAAATTCTGTTAAGATAGAAGCATTTCTGTTACTACTCCTTGAATTCAAAGAATATCCTTCCAACTTTAAACCTTAAGTTCGCATAGGCATGTTATCAGGTAGCAGATATCCACCAACACCAAGAATTACATTCACTTTTGCAGTCATGGTTGCCCCAGTAATCCCATTATACCCCATTGTACCCATACGTGTATGCAGGATAAATACAACCATTGCTATAAGGGAAAGGAAACAACCCAGCTCCAACCATCATGGGGACACTCCAAGGATTAGGGCCAACTGGTGTGGCTACAGAACCTGGTCTGTCATATCCTACAATGGAATATCCACCTCCATAAACACTAGTTCCATAAATATATCCTGCAGCACTACTGTACACAGGCAAAGGAACATAACCTGAATAAGTTTCATGTCTGGGACCATAAAAAAGGTGATTTCCCAATTGATTATTCTTTTCATAAGTCCCGTTTATTGAAACTGTTGTAATACAGCTATTGTTACTACTTTTGATTTTCTCTTTTGGCACAGCCCTCTTCACTTCCACAAGTCTACCGTTCAACTCATGAAATGTGTTCACCATAACTCTATCAACAGATTCCTCAGAATCAAATGTAACAAACCCAAAGCCCCTTGGTCGGTTGGTTGAGCTGTCTTGCATGACGACTACATCAATTATCCTACCAAACTTCTCAAAGTAATTCTTAAACTGTTCCTGAGTCAGATTAGCTGATAAACCCCCTACAAAGATCTTCCTAGTTCTAAAATACTCATTGTTATCACCTTTACAGCCTGTTATATCAAACCCACTATGAGGTTGGTTGGGTTGGTGCTGATGCTGTTGTACAATATGCTTTTCCTGATTGTATTGATGTTGCTCACTTCTTGGGATGGCTTTCTTCACTTCTACCTAAAGAAAATGAAAATTCTAGCGAATGAACAAACCATAAACTGATACCAGCAACCATTTTGGTTTCTAAAAGAAAGTTAATGAACAAAATATATAAAATCAGAAACCATCAAGACCCTCTCACCGCTACCAAAAAATTTAGAAAAGGAATTATCAGATCAGAGAACGCATTAGCACAAAGGTACAGAGCTAGCTCATTAACATATCATGAACAACTGCGTGTTCAAACATTCTAAGGAACAGAATCCAGCTCTATCCTTTTAGTTACCATGCACATGAAACTTGAAAGAAACTAAACAATGTACAATTTCGCATTCTGGATTCTTTCTTCTCTTATCTCTGCAAATGAAACCTAATCCTCTAGAGACAACACCTAAAACGCCTTCCAAGTGGAGACCAGACCAGACACATAAAAAAGTACTAAAAACATGTGAAAGAGAGCTCAAACTAACCGTTCTCCCTAGTATTACATGAGAGTCTTTAAGAGCCTCGTCAGCGAAAGAAGCATCAGAAAACCAAACAAAACCAAACCCCCTAGGATTTCCTGCGTTTCGGTCCTTTGCAACCAAAGAGCCCAGGACATTACCATACTTGCTAAAATGACTTGTGAGAGCATCCTCAGTAGTCTCCCGAGATATACCTCCCACGAACAGCTTCGCTTTCTCGGCCTCCATCGTGCAAATTCCCTCCGCTGAAAACCCTAATTTCGCCGAAATCACGAAACCCCCCAAATCAAAAGCCCTAAACCCCCAAATTGGAACAAAATCCCTAGAAATTGAAATGTGCTTTGAGCGTCTGGACACGCGCCGGTTAAATTGTAAAGATAATGATGTAACCCGAGTGTCGTAACGTACAAGGGACTGTAGTTTTCACATTTAACCCCGAAATATACGATCCAATTAAAACGCTGCGGACTCTGACGCTGAAAGTTGAGGTTGGACGCTACAGAGTTTATGCTGTTTTCTGAGCATGGCCCAATAGATCTCTATCAATTTCATTGTAAATGTCCCTGTATATAATAAATAAATTCCATCAATAAGAATACAATTAGGTGTTATCTATGTAGCATGGATACGGTAAAATGAAGTCGTGTTCGTATCGGACACTTATTGACACACGGTAGATACAGCTTAGACACATGTAAAGACCGCTTAGATATTGCTTAATGGAATATATGCTCCATAAAATATATGCTTCATGTTTTTGAGAGGGACTTATAAAGTATCAAATATGTATGAACTATCAAAATATTGGAAATCTTGAAACACAACAATTAAAAAATATCATATTATGAATTTTGAATTTTTTTCTTAATTTTAAATTTATAATATATATATATATATATATACCGTATCCATGTCCGTGTCTATCAAATTTTAAAAATTAGTATGTCCTCGTATCCGTATCGTGTCGCGTGTCTATGTCTATGTCCTTATCCGTACTTCTTAGGGTGTTATAGGATTTGCCTAAAGTCGCTCCTAAAACTTAGGTATATACATTTGTCATCTTCTCGTTGCCAAAAGCACACCGGCGTACGTAATACTCGGAGCTCCGTGTTCATAAAAAGCATACATGCTCATGGAGTTTAGTGCCGTCACGGCTGCAGATGCACCGTTCATGGACGCCATGAGTGGAGTACTCCAAAGTCCAAATTCCAACTACTAGGTTTAATTCTTTAAGGATGCTTTGTTAGAGACAAGGCCAAGGGTTTAGATACTTAACTTGCACGTCAAATTGTCACAACTCTTATGCTTTTCACTGGTTTGGAATATTTAGCACACAACACAAGGGATATAAAGTAATCTATGTTCATCTCTGGTTAAATTTATACGTAATCACGTGACTACCGATTAACTTTTCAATCTTTTTTATTGATTAAATGTAAATGTATCATATGTAAGTTTTTGCCGTTTATTTGTATTATTTTATACCTTAAAATTATTAAATAATTTTATTAAAATTTTATAAAATATTAAGATATAAATTACATTTTTAATGTTTAAAATTAACATAATTTTAAATTTATATCATTATTTAATTTTTGTGAGTTTAAATTATTTAAACTGTGATGCTATTATCCATCTGGTCGTGTTCATTGTAATTCCTAAAAATATGATGTAAGACTTAATCTCAATTGTAACACGTACGAACAGTTATTTTCAAGGTATTACTGTATTAGGACCAGATCATGACCTCGCAGCCTTCTCATTATGTTCATCGTTTTGAATCGAAAGTGGCGAAATGCGATGAGTCTTGAAGTAATGCATGGCTAGGAATCCATTCAGTAAGACGTTCACGCACCCACACGTACGTACCAGAAAGAGACTAGTCGAAAAACACACTGGCAGACCACATGCTTCTTTCGTCTAAACCTTAAAACTGTGTCCCTTAAATTCAGAGGTCTTTACATTGGATTTCTCAAATGACAGTGTTGTCGTTTTTGGGTCAAAAAATCATAGGTAAATTGTGACTTGGCAATTGAGACTTTTGGGATATCTTAGATTATATTTTAGCAACTGATCATATGGGGAATTCCCTAAATCTTGCAACTGCGTTTTTTCTGCTTTTTTACGTGATCATTATGGACCGTTGATGTGTGTGATTTTTGTTTGTGTGGTTGAAACTATTGGAAATATGATCCAAAGTGAAGGAAGAGGTGGTGCATAGGAGCTACATGCAGGTGCTGACCCAGTCTGATTGGTTGAGATTTAGGTGTTATTTAACGGTTAAATTTTTAGCTAGTTAGGATTCGAGCTTGATCTTAGGAAGATAAGGTTGGTTAGGAGGTTAGAAAGTTAAGTTTTGAGTTATCTCATAAAAGAGCCGTTTGTATCTGTATATAAGACAGACATTTTGCATTCAATAAAGTAGAACAATTCTTTGCACAATCTCAGAGTTCTCTCTAGCTACATCATTCCACAACAATATCGTGGTATCAAAGTCAGGTTCTAGCTCACAAAGAACTAAAAACACTACAATATATCGAGCAACAGTAGCTCCATGAATGTTTCTCAACCCCAAATACCCGTATTCAAAGGAGACATCTATGAATATTGGAGTATCAAGATGAAGACCCTCTTTAAGTCGCGAGACTTATAGGAGTTTGTAGAAAAAGGCATGTACGAGGGAAGTTCTGATGATGCAAGAAGCAAGGAGAATTTAAAAAAAAAAAGGATGCAAAAGCCCTGTTCTTCATCCAGCAAGCAGTGGATGAAGCCATATTCTCGAGGATTGCTGCAGCCACATCCTCAAATCAGGCTTGGACGAGCCTTAAAACTGAATATCAAAGATCAACCAACGTGATGACAGTGAAGCTTCAGGCTCTGCGAAGAGAGTTTAAAACCCTCAATATGAAAAATAATGAGAAGGTCTAGGAATTCCTGGAAAGAGTTAGTGCACTTGTGACACAAATTCGTGCATATGGAGACCAAATGACATATGAGACGGTAGTGGCAAAAGTGCTAAGAAGCGTACATCCAAGGTTCGATCATGTAGTTGCTGCTATAGAGAAATCTAAAGACCTCTCTCTTTTATCACCTGATGAACTGATGGGTTCCCTTCAAGCTCATGAGGTTCGGATAAACATAAATGCAGCAAGAGAAGATGAACAACCCTTCCAAGTTCAAAGTGAACGTGGAAGAAATTTCAGAGGAAGGCGGAGAGGATTTTTTCGAGGAAGAGGCAGAGGAAGGAGCCCCATTCAATGCACATACTGCAAGAAGTTCGGCCATCTCGAAGACAATTGCTGGGGCAAGGACAATCAAGCCCAGTTTGCAGAAGGAGAAGTAGAAGATCACCTCTTCATGACTCAAGGAAGTGCCAATGATTCTAGTGATGATCTATGGTACATAGACAGTGCCTGTTCGAATCATATGACAGGAAAACGCACTAAGTTTAAAGAGTTGGATGAAACACACAAAGCCCAGGTTCACCTTCGAGATGACAAACAAGTGCAAATTGAAGGCAAAGGTATTGTGACAATTACTGTTGATGGAAAAGAAAGGATGATCCAGAATCTAAACTATGCTCCTAAGCTAGCGCATAACTTGTTGAGTGTTGGGCAATTGATGGAGTCTGGAATGAGTGTTATGTTTAATTAAGGAGCATTTGTCATTCAAGCAAGGATGACTGAAAATAAAATGTTTCCTGTGGATATGAGTGACAGTGGGCAACAAGTCATGATGAGCAAGATGGCATCTGATGAGACAAGTTTATGGCATGAACGATATAGACACTTATATATTAAAGGTCTACAGTTGCTGTCCAACAAGGGGTTTGTAAAGGGACTGCCACCTATCAAGAGTACAAATCATGTGTGCAGTGGATGTGCATTTGGAAAACAAACCCGAAGAGCCTTCTCAATAGGACAGGCTAAAAGAGCAACTGATAGATTAGAGCTGGTACATGCAGACGTGTGCGGCCCAATGAAAACTAAGTCACTGGCTGGCAGTAAGTATTTCCTACTTTTTATTGACGATTTCTTCCGAATGAGTTAGATTTATTTTATGTCATATAAATTAGAGGTGTTTGACAATTTTAAGAAGTTTAAGGCACTTACTGAAAAGCAAAGTGGATGTGTCATTAAAACCTTAAGGACAGGTAGAGGAGGGGAATTCTGTTCACAAGAGTTCCAACGTTTTGGTGAAGAGCAAGGCACCAAGCGTGAACTCACAGCTCCTTACACTCCTGAGCAGAATGGAATTGCCGAACGAAAGAATAGAACGGTAGTAGAGATGGCCAGATCGATGATCGAAGGAAAAGAGTTGTCTAATGTATACTAGGCTGAGGCAGCTGCTACAGTTGTCTATATTCTGAATCTATCTCCAACAACAGCCTTGTGGAGCATGACTCCATATGAGGCATGGCATGGTATGAAACCCTCAGTAAGTCACTTGTGCATTTTTGGCTCTATCTGCTATGTGTTGACCCCCACAGATAAACATAAATGGGACCAAAGATCCAAGAAGTGTGTATTTGTAAGCTATTGCATGAACTCAAAGGCCTATAGGTTATATGACCCTCAAGCAAAGAAGGTTATTATAAGTAGGAATGTACAGTTTGATGAAAGAGGAAGCTATAAAGATGGAGAAGAGGATTAGAATCCCCAAATGGTCGAAGCCTCAAATATGTTGGAAGTAGAAGAAGAAGTGCAGCCACAGACTCAATTTCTCAAGGGCGGATGTCTCCAATAGGAGTTGGAAGACCTCTAGATACAGCCTCTCCAGACTACACTCCCTCACTGCAGAGAAGAGGAAGAAGTCTCGATGATTTATATTCTTCAACATTGGCCTTGTTCGCTGGAGAGCCTACGTGTGTAGCATCAGCCATACAAGATGGAGTTTGGAAGAAGGCCATGCAGGAGGAAATTCAGTCCATTGAAAGAAACAATACCTGGCACCTAACAGACCTTCCGGAAGGAAAGCATGTCATAGGCCTCAAATGGATTTTTAAAACAAAGTACAAATCAGATGGGAGCATTCTAAAGTATAAAGCGAGGCTGGTGGCGAAAGGGTATACACAGGAACAAGGAATAGACTATGGAGAGACTTTCTCGCTAGTGGCCAGATTTGAAACAGTAAGATTGATACTTGCATTAGTAGCTCATTTTGGATGGCCAATTCATCAGTTCGACGTGAAATATGCTTTTCTTAATGGTGAGCTTAAGGAAGAGGTCTATGTCTAACAACCCGAAGGTTTCGAGGTCCCAGGTATGGACAACAAAGTGTATAAATTGAGAAAGGCATTTTATGGGTTAAAACAAGCTCCAAGGGCCTCGTACAATAAGGTGGATGAGTTTTTCAGTCAAAGTGGTTTCATTCGCAGTCCATACGAACCAACGTTGTACCTCAGAAAATAACGTATTAATGAAATTGTGTTGGTTAGTCTCTATGTAGATGATATGATCTACACGGGTTCATCTTCCTCCTTTATTAATGACTTCAAAGTTTCAATGATGGCGAAGTTCGAAATGATTGACTTAGGTAAACTAAGTTATTTTCTTGGACTTGAGGTTGTTCAAACACATGAAGGCATCTTTGTGGGATAGCAGAAATATGCAGCAGATTTACTTCATCAGTTTCAGATGGCAGAATGCAAACCAGTGTGTAGCATCCCACTCCCGCAGGACCCGAACCCGATATCGTGGGAGATATCCGAGTCCGTGCCACACGAAACTGGTATGCCACAGCACTCAATTACTGTAACATCCCGTTACTGTTAGCAAGGGTATTTTCGTATTTGGGACAGACCGATAGGGTTTTCATTGCATTCATTGATTGAGCATGTTACTGGCCTTTGATTATAGAGGAACAGGTTTATTGCATATGCATTTAATTATAGGTACATGCATTCATGGTTTTCCGGTAGTTAAATTGTGAATATGAACTGACTGAACTGATTGGATCGCGATTAATTGAGAAATTAGGAGTTATTGGGTTCCAATGACTGATTTAGAATTTTTAGGAGTGATTGGTTATTAATAGTGGCTTATAGAAAATTTTCAGAAAATTCGGGAGAAAATGCCCGGACCGAAAATTTTAGAGTGATAGACCGATCGACTGTATAGTACTGAAAGAATTGTCCAATGGAAATGAAAAATTAGAGTTATACTGTTAGGAATTAAATATGTTGAACCATTGGAATTTAGAGACTGAAATTTGAACTGATTTGGAGACTTATATCTATAAATACCCTAGGTTTTGAAATTGGGGAAATTTTCTCTAAGGCATTGGAGTTTCTTCTTCTCCCCTACGGCGTTCATCAATTCCTCCCATTGGT